>JADNYV010000233.1:0-56118 GCA_015501055.1 Mucidula mucida
ATCGCTGTCACGCGCGCGCGGAAGATCGTACGCGCCACCGCAGTCCGCGTCGCAGAGTTTCAACGAATCATACCTGTCCCGGCCGCGCTTGAACATTGGCACGGGATACGGAGGTTTGACTCCCAAGCAACAGACGTACGAGTCTGACTATGGTTCGACGAACATGAGCCCGTTCGCACGGGACATTGGAAAGGTTGTCTTGGATGAGCACTCGTCTCTTTGGCGCAATATGGGATATGGCGCGAGCGGAGACGTGGGAGAGGGTGGTGGGACTTCGAGCCGACGACATAGCGTTAGCGTTGTACAGCGCGGTTTCAACGCGCCTGAACAACAACCGTACGAACCTGGGCTAGGACGAGGGAGAGGGAGAGGCGCGTTGATGCTCTCGGACGACGATCTTGTCGGCGATCTAAGCGGGCTTGCGCTCGACGAGCGTCGAGCATCCCCTGTAGCCATGAACCTACTTTCGTCCCGCTCTCTCCCACGATATGCCAACCCAGACCCGGTCTACAGGCCTATGAATGTTCACCAGCGTGCTCCGAGCGACGAGTACTGGCCTCAGAATCAGCCGTCATCGCCTACAGCGCGATATGTTCCTGGCCACGGAATACAGTATTTTGAAAACGAGCCCCAAGGAAGGCAGCGCGCTCCGTCAATTACTTCCCCGCATCCACACACCCAGCCACAACCTCAGCCACGGCCTCGCGCGCCTTCTGTTACTTCACCCGTTTCCCCAGGGCCCACGGCTAATACCAGAGATCTTGGTAAGGGTATCCCTATCCATGCCATTCCCTCTTCCTGGCCTCTTGTGCTTGTCGCCTTCAAAGCTGGCCGCTCGGATCTCTTCTACCTTTCGCCGGATGCAGACCCCGATCTGCAGACGCTGAGAAAAGGCGACGCTGTTCTTGTTGAAGGAGATCGTGGCCGAGATTTGGGAACGGTGTTGCGCGCGGGCGTTGCTGTCGGTGAAGTCGAAGAGCTACAACGCCGTCGGTCTGCTGCTCATGAAGGAGACGATAAGGCGGGCGAAGTGAACCCGAAGATGATCCTGGCTCGCGCTACGGCTAAGGACCTCGCGTCTATCTCGTCTAAACTCGCCGACGAGGCAAAGGCTTTGTCCTTGTGCCAGGCCAAGGTCAAAGCCAAGGGATTGCCGATGGAGGTCGTTGATGCGGAGTATCAATGGGATCGCAGGAAGTTGACTTTCTATTATGTGAATGCGAGCGTCGGCGAAGGTGGAAGGAAAGGGAGGATTGATTTTAGGGAGCTTGTCAAGGAGCTTTTCAGGTTGTACAAGACGCGCATTTGGATGAGCGCTGTTGGAGAGGGCGAGGGGGAATAAGTTGGGGTCGGCAAGGTCCGAAGAATAGTGCCGCCAATGTTTTTAAACGCTACAGTGTATTTGTATTTAGGTCCACGTATGTGTGTTATGTACTGCTGTCTGTACTTAGTCTTGTCACTACTGTCAGATCATATTTATCAAGATGGTCAATTCCATTTATCCTTTAGTGCTCCTTCTCTTACAGCTAGTACTTAGTTTGAACAGAGTATAGGCTGGCAAAGCCTCCCCCAAGACACTCTCTACTTATCCTTAGTGTTTCTCCAGAACAAACTTTTCGTCAAAATCTTACAAGATACCCTTCCAGAAAAACCATACTAGCACCCAGTGTATTGATGGCTGGCATCATTTCCTGTCCCGCATGTGCGCGTTCTGCAGCGTTGAGTTTTGCGGTGATAGTTCTCGATCATCCAAATCAAGCCGACGCGTTGTGTTGCCTGATTTGGCTGTGGCGGGTTCCCTTCATCCACCACGACTTGCTATACTTGCCCTGCACTTGAGAGCATTTCTTCGACCGATCGCTCTCCATAGTAAAATCACAGGTACGTTGTGGCCATGAAGCTCGTCAACACTTTGAACTTACCGCGTCAAAACCATGAAAGACGCTTTTTTCAACGAGTTGTTGGCGCACCTTGACACGCCCGAACGTTCCTTCGAATATACGCCTTCATTCACCCTTGCTATATCAGCCAGCAACGAACGTCCTACATCTGAAGAGCTCCGCGCTGCACGTCATGCTATCGAATCCGCGTCTGCCGACCGCGACCAGTACGCCGGCTTGATTTACGGCTTGAAAGCATACTTGAACAAGCTCGCAAAGGACTTGCACAGGTTGACCGCCACCTTGAAGCTCATACAAGTGTTTTGGCCCCCATTCGTGGTCTTCCTGCAGAACTTCTCCTCGAAATTTTCCGCCTCACGTTCTTCTCGATCCAAGGATACGGGTTTAACCTTACGTCCTATCATCGCGGGCCATGGGTTCTATCGCACGTGTGTCGCCGTTGGAAAGACATCGTCGCGGGGTGTCCAAGTTGTGGTCCTCCTTCCTTTGCTTCCGTCTCGCTACACAGGAAATTTGTTGGCGCTTTCCCTTCCCGTTCCCAAAGGCATCCGTTGTCATTCTACCTTTCCTCGATGACTCCCCCTACGATATGGCACGATATCGAGCCACAAGCTTTGTTTATCGCACCCTATTAGAGCATTCCAACAGATGGAAGGACGTTGTGCTGCATCTCGATCGTTCTTTAGCCTTGAGCCTTCTGCAGGCGCAGAACAAGCTCGATAATCTTCACCGAGTGAGGTTCTGATTATGACCGAGCAAGAGCGTACCTCAGTCACCGATTTATTTGCCAACGCGCAAAAACTGAAGCACGTCACCCTATTATCCTGCTTTCCAAGATTCGCTGTTGTCGCCCTCCCTTGGTCCCAGCTTTCCAGTCTCTTCATTTCTTCCGTCACCCTATCTCGCAGCTTTATAGAAGCCCTCGGCAGTGCGGTCATGCTCGAGCGTCTCACAGTACGGTGCTGTACTTGGGACGAGATCATCTACAATGGAACAGAGACAGCCTGTGTTGCACTCTTACCCGCACTGCGTTACATGACAACCGGTTATCCACAGCTTTTCGCTGTTTTGCACCTTCCTGCAGTGGAAGAACTCGTTTGCCATCAATCCTTGACGATCGAGAATCACCCCGAATGCATCTGGGACATGTTTTGTCAAGGCCGTTCTGCCTTTGCATCCCTTACATCCTTGTCCATTTTCGACAATAGAACGATGCCGAAGTATATGCTTCTAGTTCTTCAAACACTCTGGTCTCTAGAGCGACTAGAGATTGAAGTCACTCAAGCGCTGAGGGAGACATATCTGGATCCACTTCTCCTTCGACTCAGATCCCAGCCGCACCTGCTTCCGCGTCTGTGCGCGATTACATTCAAGGAGTTGTATGACACTGGCAGGGGTTGTCAATGCTATAACCTTGAGACTAGCAAGCGGCTGTTGGACATCGTGCATGAGAGACAGGGAGTTTTGGAGACCGTGCACCTCGAGCTGAATCACCGCATTGTCTTTCTGGCCGAGGATAGACAGCGCTTGCAGGATTTGCAGCGCCACGGCCTTGATTTCGAAGCGTCTAAATCACGACCCCCTAAAGATGACGACGAATCGGAAGGAGAAGAAGAATCCTTGGCCAGTGTGACGGGCTCGGACGACTCCGACTCCGAAGACTCAGAATAGAGGGCATAATGATGAGGAGTGGGTACTTTGGCAGGGAGTGGAAATAGTTCAGCAAGGTCGCGAAGCGGAACAAAATGGACAGACTGAGGATGAAGTTGGGATGTCGAGGGTTCAATAGGTCGGTTCTCCTGAGAACCTTGGGTGGCCCTCAATTAATTGAAAGCTGTGCATTGAGTCATTATCATAAGAATGGTGCAGATGAGAACATGTTGGTAGAAGGTCTATTAGTTCTGCTTTGCGCGAATTACAATCGAGGCCGCCTCAATCCTTGGATCAGCTCTTAGATTTCAACAGGCGGGCGGTATATCGCCGGCTTTGGCACAACGATGTCGGTCATCATCATACCCCGTCGTCGTACCGTTCTTCTCGCACTTCCCGCATGAAGGCTCAAGGGTGTCGGTAAGCACACTCGGAGCAGCGATCGACCAGGCGTGGGATCCCAGTGCACCGACCAATCAATCACGATACAATCAATACAATTTCTACTTAACACGTCCTTCAAAAGTTACCTCTCGTCAGCTGCGTGTCCTCGCTTGCCCTGCACTCAGTCTTTCCGACAGGCCCCTGTCCACGACGTCCGTTTAGATTGCAGGTTGAAACGGTCTAATTGACACATCGAAGCATCGTGCATCATTTCTTAGTAGGATGCTGGTCTATGCTGATGCCATTCTGATTTTGGACAGACTAGGAACTATCAATGAAAAACAGCATTTCTATACAGCCATTGACTGCCACGCGTCTTCCGCCCAACATCCGCCTTACTGTTGGGTGAGACGAGAACGCTAGTGCTTCTTGCTTCCGACCCCCATCACCCCATGGCCAGGATACGGACCACCATATGGCTGCTCGCCATCGTAGCTTTTGCTCAAGCCTTGGTGATCCCGCGTAACGCAGATCAGAAGGGCAAGAACGGCGCTGTAGCGAGCGAGGTCGCAGAATGCTCGGACGTCGGGGTCGGGATGCTCATTCGCGGCGGGAGCGCTGCAGACGCGGTAAGTTCATATCGTCTATGTTGAATTTTTGTTCATCATGTTCAGATCATCGCGACTGGCCTGTGCGTAGGAACGATCAACGCGTTCCACAGTGGTATTGGCGGCGGCGGTTTCATGTTGGTTCGCTCTCGAGGAAAACATGGAAAGGCATCGTATGAAACGGTACGTGTGTTTCTGAACATTGAACTAGGACTGAGCAGCGTAGATTGATTTCAGAGAGACGATGCCTGCCTTGGGGAACGAGACTATGTATTCGAATAATACCAATCCAACCGCGTCGACTGTAGGCGGGTTATCTGTGGGTGTTCCAGGAGAGCTGCGCGGGTGGAAGACCCTACACGCGCGACATGGTAAACTTCCATGGGCTGAACTCTTCCAGCCAGCGATTAGACTGGCACGGTATGGCTTCACAGTGAATCAGGATCTCGAAGACGCTTTGGCTTGTACGCTGTTTTATACTAACATTTTCTGACGCTTAACAAGACCAACAGCGAGCTATTCTTTCCTTACCGCGGACCCTCTTTGGGCGGAAACATACGCGCCAAATGGAACCCTCGCGAGAAAAGGCAGCACTATTTATCGAAAAAGGTATGCCAAAACCTTGGAAACGCTTGCGCTATACGGCGCAGACGCGTTTTACACGGGTCCGCTGGCAGAAAGGACGAGCACGGCTGCGCGCGAGGCTGGCGGGATTTTGACACCCGCAGACCTGGCAAACTACACCGCGATCGTGCGCTCGCCGAGCAACATCACCTACCGTGGACGCTTCCGCATCTTTTCCACTGTCGCGCCGTCTTCTGGCTCTGTCGTGCTCTCTGCCTTGCGAATCTTTGACGCGTATGCCAATAACACGGAAACTGATTTGCACACGCACCAGTTGATCCAGGCCACCAGGTTCGCGTATGGTCAGAGGACGAACTTTGGAGATCCGGCTTTTACAAAAAATGTGACTAGATTGGAGCAAGAGTATTTGTCGGACGAGGTAGTCGAGAAGGTGAGGGAGATGTTGCCGCAGAATACGACGTACGCGGCCAACTACTACGATCCTGCGGCGTATCAGATTCTGAGCGATAATGGCACGTCACATATTGCGGCGGTGGATAGACATGGGAACGCCGTGTCGTTGACGACGACAGTCAACTTGTATTGGGGCAGTCAGGTTATGACTCAAGATGGTTAGTAACCTTTGCAATCTTTTCATCTCTCCTCATTATTTGTTGACAGGAGTCATTCTCAACAATGAAATGGATGACTTTTCGAGCCCGGGGTTGACCAATGCGTTTGGATTCGCGCCGAGCCCTGTAAACTTTATACGTCCGTTCAAGAGACCACAGTCGTCTATCGCATCTTCGATTGCGGAGGACCTGCACACGGGCGAGTTGATCATGGCGACGGGCTCCGCGGGTGGGTCGCGCATCATCACGGCGACGCTGCAGAATCTGCACCACCACCTCGACTTGGGGTTGTCTGCGGAGGAGGCGGCGTACACTCCGCGCTGGCACGACCAGCTGGGGCCTTCGACGCTATTCGAAGGACTGTACAACGAGTCGGATACGACGTTTTATGAGGCAGGTGTCCAGTTGGGCATTGCTGCGTTTAGTAATAAGACGGTGGGGTATTTGGTGGGGTTGGGGTACAATGTGAGTGGGGAGGCGTATAGTGGGAGTACGAGCCATGTTATTGTGAGGAGTGCGGATGGGGTGTTCGAGGCGGCGAATGATCCACGCAAGTCGGCGGGGGGTGGGAGTGCGTATTGAGCTGATAAAATCGTGACGGAGATAGATATGTACTGAGTGGTATGGCAGAACGTATCTTGGACTCTACAATGCAAGCCTTCCTTTTGCACCGAGCAATCAACGCGTCCATGAGTTGTCATGACGCGGGCCTAGACTTGAAATGCTCTGAAAGATGCATTGAATTTCGGGAAAAGGAGTGTGAATAGGTACACAAACAAAGTAAAAGGAAAGAACTATGCGTATCGTTCGGTTACCAGAACCGTAGCAAGACAGAAGACCCTGTGTGTGTTTAAGCATCAAGTTTACCATCTCCAATCTCTACCACAGGCTGCTTCTGGCTATCGCTGGCTCCGTCTCCGTCTCCTCTAAGTTCCTCTTCAACCTCAGGCTGTGCCTCCAGATCAATGTCCACTGTTCCATGTCCGGTGTTCGTGCTCGTCAATTGCTTGGGTGCACTGGCAAACTGCAAGGACTCCGTGGCTGAGAAGACATTGCTTCGCATGTGCGGGAGGGATGGGCGCGTCCATGAGTCGTCGGGACGCGAATGCCCAGCCATGACACGGGCGATGATGAGAGTCGGCGCGATACCCTGGGAGTAAGAATGAGTATGATGGATACTGGTCGATGAGTACCTACGGTGATGCTGTAGGATATGTTGGCAGGGTAGGTGTAGGCAGTCAACACTGTGTTGTCAGTGAAGTAGAACTCGTAGGCATATGCAATAAGAAGTCTATGTAAACAATGGCATACATAGCAGCCGATTCGACAAGGATCTCAATGATGCCTCGGTAGGTCTTGAGGCTGGCACCAATGCCGCTGACTCGCACAATACAAAGAGGATGAGGATGGTACACAAACTATTTTTGGCCACCGTCATTGAGTAATAGACCAATGTCCAATTGACTCGGCTGCCACCAGCAAAGCTGATATCGGCAACAATATAGACAAGGACTATGCAGGCACTGACTAAATACAATCATGAAGAGGACATTCTCAAACAGCATTGGGACTTGCCGGTCTCGATGATCACACAAAGGCTGGGTACAGCAGGATTTTCAGATTTCCGCATATAACACCCAGCAGCGCCATCTAATTCAAGGTATCAGCCATTCAGGTTGCTTGTTAGTCAGTGAGTGTACACACCAAGATAAGTCTGCCACAAGAATACTAAGTACACGAAGTACATCTCCGGCAAATGACAATGGTACGCCACCAGCAAGGTCAAAGTTGAACTCCTTCTCCAACGATGTTCCATGAGCAATGAAGAGGAGGTCAACGTATTGCCAGCTCAGGCTCAGAATGACAGTGTTGGCGACCCACAAGAAGGAGATGATGCTGGCAAGGGTAAGCCGTTTCCGATTGGGCTGTGTGCTCTCGACTAAATGAATGGTAATATGAGATGGGGGTTATGTCTTGAAGGATGAGAAGCACCTACTTGTATAGTGTAATGCAACAAAGAAGATGTACGTGTAAATTCCGTGACAGAAAGCCAGGAGAATTGCTCGATGTAACGTCGTAGACATGAGAGACTGAACATCGGCTACGGTGACACCATAGTCCTTGAAAGTTGACATGATGGTTTTGGCTTTGTTGACTGGCGCGGCCGTCTGCCTCTAGATCTTTATATGTAACACTATGAATTAGTGAAACGATGATACTTAGGATGTAGGCTGACGGTGTCCACGGCAACGCAGCCCGCGTTCATCGTCTTGTTCAGTATACTTATACAAGTTGGTCGAATCTAAGAAGAACCATATCGTGTTGTTTAAATCAATATCTATGAGATCGACTCTAGTGAGACAATCAGGACGAATCTCAGGAAAGAAAGCAAAGGGACTCGCACGAAAACCGTGTCCCCCTTCATCAATGACCAGTCTGGGCATGTAAACTCTCTCATTTTCAACGCGACGCACCCTCAGATCCCAGATGTTGCTTTGAAGCCTACGGTACTACCAACAAATTTGGGTCTCAGGACAGTTACCAAGGAAACAAGAAGACGATATTCAATCTTCAATTCCTTTGCTTCAAAATGCCATCAAGGTGTACATATGCCCACATTCACACAATCCCTCCATGCTGCGTACATCATGAGCACAAACGACTGACCCTCCGGACTTCCAGTTATAATTGGATTACGATCGCTCCAATTGAGAGGATTGACCGCTGGACCAGCGATACCATCCCCGTCGACATGGCTCGCGATAATCCTCCTCATCGCATCCGCCCATTTAACGTACGTCCCGCCAAAGACTTTTGGACGCAGCACGGCCACGCGATACACAACCGCCGCGAATAATGCGGACCCGGACGTATCCCCAAACCACAAGCTCCCATCGTCAACATAGTTTCTCACAAGCCCATTTTCATCCGGCGATGCCTCCATAACCGCATCCAAAATCTCCTTTATCCACCCCGTCAGCGCGCGAATCGCTGCCCGATCCTTCTTCAGAAACGGCGCATGTAGTGTTGCAGCCAAAACGCGCGCCATCCCGCTCGCAGCCCACGCGTTCCCCGTCGACCACAGCCCCGCATCCGCGTTTTCTGGCCCGACAATGTGCATCCATACTCCTCCGCCACCCTTGGACTGGAGCACCTCCCTATACAATCCACATTGCTCATAGGCAATCCGAAGGAGCTGCGCGTCGCGCGTCGCAGAGCCATAGTACGCGATAAATGGTGGCGCCATGAACATAAAGTCCGCCCATAGCTCAGGCACGCTGACGCGGTGGCTGATCGCACCATTTGCCCGGCGTGGGGCGCCAGTGAGGACGTAGTGAAGCTCCTCCCGGGCGTGCTTGAGGTAGGCTGGATGCCGCAGGCCAAGGAGGTACGCGACGGGACCGAGGGACGCGGGATCTCCCACGGCACCATCGCCATCGCTGAGGCTATTGGGTGGGGGCGCGAAGGTGATCCAATCGCGGCCGGCTGCCAAGGCAGGAGTGTTATCCGGGATGTCTGGTGGAAGAGGGAAAGCGGACTGGGAGTATTCGCTGAGATGGGGAGAATAGAGCTCGAGAAGCGCGATGGACGCGGCACCGAATTCCCATGAGTGGCTGGGTAGACGGAGCGTCTGGTTGAGGACGCTAAAGACGTCGAACGAGGCATCGTAAGGCGCCACGATAGAGGAGAAGTTGCTGGTCAATGAGAGAAAGAGGCTGCCGAGGAGCATGACGGATGAAGTGAGGTTGCATGGAGAGCTTCGTTCCTTATATGCCAACGCCCGTGTGATCACCTCGTACGTGTTCTGTCACCATGGACCATGGGGTGGCGCCAAGATTCGGGAGCGGATTCAAGACGCCGTTATGGGGAGGAGCTGGTAATTCCGAAGTAAAGAATGAATGGTTACAAGCGCAGACCGTGAAATTCTCACCACCAGCTGTCTCAACTGATCCGCTGGAAAGAAGCTCCTGGTTCTGACACGGTACTGGGGCGGCTGTACAATTCTTCGGTGTAAGTATTGGCGGTAGGGAGGGAATAATAGTTCGCCTACCGCGAGGTGACCAATCGCGTTATGGAAAGCATCATTGCCGAACACAGATGACCAAAAGGGTAGCAGAGTACACTGATCCCGATCTGGACTTGTGCTTCTTTAGATAGCTATAAACGTATTCAGTCGACGAGGGCGTTTGATAGGTGAAGGACAAACATGATACGCAGGGCAATCAACAGCGACGTTGTGATGAACGAAAGTGTAGAGACCCCATTCCAATCTACTACGGGATCTCGGAACATCAATGAACGTGGCAGCAACTATAAACACGGTACAATCAGCGAGGTAGTCGGCGGACTGACCAGTACTCGCCCATATCTGGACCGACACAGATGTACAGACCAGAAGGCCAAACCTACATTCTTCGTGAGTGACCGTGGCCAAGTCGAGAATGGTAGTAACGTTACATACACACGTCCCAAAGGATATGACTGAATCTGTGCACGAGCAACGTGCGACGAACAGCGTCAGGATCCGGACATGAATTCATCCAAGAGCCAGTATAAATCCAGCGTTGTGGGAAAGCAGAGACATGGCGAGTGCCAGGGGAAAATGAGCTTTTCGTGATTGCTGACTCCGCAAGAACAGGTTGAGCAAAAGTAGATCGATGCTTTGAAGAGAGACGATATGATTTTTGAAAGCACTGTCATTCCGAACAAATTATCCATGGTAGGCCGATAGATGCCATACGATAGGCGCTTATCCTAGTGATTTGTTCTCAGACTGACATCCATGAACGAAGACGGAGACACAGTGGCATGGTATATGAGGGTGAGTGCACCAAGTGCCAATTTCAAACTTTCAGCGTGTTGAGTGAGAATACGTACCGCGGCGACGGGAAGACAATCCACACTCGTCCTCCAGTCCTCCTTTCCAGAAAGTGGTACTTGGGCGTGATATAGGAGCTGCACACTAAGCCTCGAAGCAGGTTTGAGGTGATAAGAAACATACGCGCAATGAGTAGATCACGATCCAGGTCGAGAAAGAATAAAGATTATGATCATGAGAAGGCCGTCGTATGATGGAGTCCCAGCCTTGGACCAATGATATACGTACATCTTTCTGTGTTGAAGCAGAAGGAGCTGCAGTTATGGGGTCGGGAATGCTCACGCCTTCAACACTCGTTGCCCGCTGTCTAGTCGACACGTGAGATGGGTCTGTAGGACAAGTTGAAGCGTACTGAAGAGTAGCTAGGATTTTAAAACTCATTAGGTCACTACATGCGGGTGAATAAACGCGGTTATTGTAATGAAGGAGCTGCTCGCCATTAGAGTTGAACGAGACGCGTCGTATTCGTCGTCTGTAGTCGAAAGACACAGGCAATTCCTTCGGTTCATGACGGTAAGCGGTAAGCCATAAGCCCGGCAGGCAAAGCCATGATTAGCTAATATGATCGGGGCCGGAATATTTTTTTGGGAAAATCGATCGAAAAATTACTTTGCACTTCCTCTCACCTCTCAAACCCGACTTTCACTCCCGCCATCCCCACACGCTCTCGCGATGGCCAAAGTCGACAAAAAGGAAAAGAAGGTCAAGGATGCAAAGCCTGTCAAGGCCGTCGCCGTCAAGGACAAGTCCAAGCATGACAAAAAGGTGAAGGAGGCCAAGAAGGACGTCAAGACCAAGGACTCCAAGAAGGATAGGGAAGCCAAGAAATTGCCCGTGAAAGTGAAGGAAAACGGGACTACTGTATGTCTCGTGCTATATCTGCTCGTATTTTTCTCATCGTTCTGTCTAGAAAAAGTCGAAAAAGGCTGCACCTCCCCCGCCCAAGCCAGAGTCTTCATCAGAGTCGGGCGATTCTGACTCTGAGGACTCTGATGATGAAGAGCCACCCAAAAAGACGGTCCCCGTTCCTGCGGCCAAGGTTTGTGTATCCTGTCTAGTACATATCGTCTTTTTTCTGACTTTTTCGTCTAGGCACAGTCTTCCGACGAGAGCTCTGAGAGTGAGAGCGAGGACGAAAAGCCCAAGGCTGTCCAAGTCGCCAAAGCCGCACCTCCCGCTACCTCTGATTCCGACTCGGACTCTGATTCTGATACCCCAGCACCACCCAAACCCACCCCCGCTACCAAGGCCAAGGGCAAACCTGCTGCTCCCATTCCCACCAAAAAAGCCGAATCATCTGACGATTCCGACTCTGACGAAGATTCTGATTCGGAGGAGGCCAAACCAGCAGCCAAGGCAGCGACCTCTTCAGACTCGGACGACTCTGATTCCGACGACGAGCCGGCCCCGGTTGCCAAAAAGCAAGAATCATCCGATTCTAGCGACTCGAGCGACGACTCGGATGTAGAGATGGAAGACGCTCCGCCGGTGACAAACGGCAAGCGCAAAGCTACGGACGATGCACCCGTCCCACCCAAAAAGGTCAAGCTCGCCAATGGTGATGCTGCCCCCGCTACCTCTGGCGAAGCAGAGGGTACCAACATCTTCGTCGGCCAGTTATCATGGAACGTCGACGACGAGCGGTTTGCCGCCGAGTTTGCAGAGTGCGGCGAGGTGATTTCCGCGCGCGTGCAGATGGACAGGAATACGGGCAAGTCCCGCGGGTTCGGCTACCTCACTTTTGCGACTCCAGAAGCAGCACAAAAGGCACTTGCCATGGCGGGGAAGGAGATTGACGGACGCGCGATCAATGTCGATATCTCGACGCCGCGACCACCACGAGATGCAAGTGGCGCGGACCGTGCCAACGACCGCGCGCGCAAGTTCAACGACCAGGAGAGCGAGCCCAGCAGCACGCTGTTTGTCGGCAACTTGAGCTTTGATGCCAACGAGGACAATGTATGGGAGTTCTTCAGCGAGCACGGTGTAAAAAGCGTTCGGTTGCCCACCGACCGCGAGACGGGGCGGCCCAAGGGCTTTGGATATGTCGAATTCGAGAGTTTGGACGGGGCCAAGGCCGCATTTGAAGCCGGCAGGGGGGCTGAGATTGCAGGTCGCGCCATACGGTTGGATTATTCGCAGCCGAAGGATAGTTCTGGGGGCGGTCGCGGGGGCTTTGGTGGTGACCGTGGCGGCGGGCGTGGATTTGGCGGTGGTCGTGGACGTGGCGGCGACCGTGGTGGGCGCGGTGGCGGACGCGGATTTGGTGGAGGTGACCGCGGATTTGGTGGACGCGGTGGCGGTGACCGTGGCTTTGGGGGACGAGGTCGAGGTGGCGACCGCGGAGGACGTGGGCGTGGCGGACCCAATCCTCGGACTGGGGGCATCATGCCGTCCGACAGTGGCAAAAAGAAAATCACTTTTTGATTTTTCGTCTTGGTTTATGACCATGTTTATATGCGCGTTGAATGTCCCGTGTAGACGTCTGCAACATATGTAATATATCAAATATGCGCATCACTTGGTACGAAATCGGGCATCAAAGCACAAATGGGAGTTGCGTACGTTTGAGGCGGTGCTCAGACGAGCAGTGGGTAGAAGCGATTATATCCGCCCAGCATCCTACTAACCTGGTAAGCTACACTCTGCTCTGACAATGGTTGATCTAATCCAGAACCGACAGACTTGCGGTGGACCACGGGTTTCCCAAAGCCGATACATAAGCGGTACGTAGGTCATCGCTACATCTTCGCAATCAGCTAGACAGACGCGACATTCTAGGTACGTCTTGTCTAATTTCCCGGAACTCGAGCTTCAATCCGCGATTATGGTTGATTGATGAACGTCTACGTCTACGTACACGACATTGATACTGGCTGACAGCTGAACCGCAAGCTTCTATATGGTAGCTTGAGAAAGAGAAGACACAACATCGCATGCACTTTCCATCGGGCCGAACCAAAGACGTCTGATGTTCACAGCTAAGGATGACGGCTCCGCAGAAGCATTTGCTATTAAAGGCAAGTTGTAACAGCTATAAGTGGATGGGCGCTAAACAGGACCCAGCTATCGTCTCAAAGGGGCTGCGCAATGTTAAGATGTCACTGGGTATGAATATGCGCGCTTAAAAGCTCATATTCGCCAAGAAGGACCTTCAAACTCAAATCGTTCAATTTTAGCTACTGCAATGGCCTGCCGCGGTATCGTGTATGCGGAAGCATTTGTATACGCCTTGTCTATCTACTCTCAGGAGTCTGCTTGAGACTGCTCTTCGAATATACGCATTGAACTTACGACTCTTCCGACCTGTAAGTGGTTCGTAGATCAGAGGATGCTCGTCTGTCCATACAGATCCTCGATTCGCCAAACCGCTCGAGCCGGCGGCACTACTCGACACAACATGTGTACCTGATGACACTTTCGATTGACAGTACTAGTAAACAACGTCTTTGCATGGATCGGTGTCGATCGACGCCGCCACAGTTGCACACAACAAGTTGGGGAGACTTTACGACGCCCCAGAGACAGATGATCAAGATATCGGAGACAGAGCTCAACACGTGTGTTACACATGTAACCTGGTAATACTACGGTGGACACTCTGTCTCGTCCAGGAAAGCGCTGGTGTAAAGAACAGCTGCATCGAATTTGGAAGCCTTGGAATTCGGTGAGTTTCAAGTCGTTCAAAACCTTATCTGAGAGTACTCCCTCGAACCTCGATTTGTCAACTAATCAATCAAGCATCAGAACATTGGCGGACGAGCAAAAACATACGAGAATTGAATGTAGTTCGATGACCCAGCAGAGCGGCTCGATTATCCGGCCGGATTAATCAAGCTTTTTGTCTCTGCGAAAATACTTATAGATGCATAAGCATAAGGAAAGCGGTGAAGCGCTTTCCTTTGTACTACCATTCACCAAGATGAGCGACAATTTGAACACCCCTCAGCTCGTCGACGAACCTGGAGTCGTGATCGCAGAACCATGCGATCAGTCCTCCAAATCCGGTTTCTGGACGATCACGAACGTACTCATGATCCTCCTTTTGGTCTTGAGCATCACAGGGATCGTTTTGCGAGTCATTACACCTCGACGGATGTGGCCTCCGAATATCATCCAGGGCGTCTTATTGCGCTGCGCCGTGGTCGACGCTGAAATTCGAAGCGTCGCTTCGACGCGCGCCACGTCTGGTATTATCATCAGAGTCTTAAAGTACGTCGTCTCGTCTATGACACCCAAGGGAAAGCTGCCTCATGTCGTAGACTCCAAGAAAATGCCCTGGACCTCTCTGACCACCATGATAGGACCCTCCATTCCGGCGTCCTTCCGTTTGTCCGATCATGGAAGAAGAGGTACGCGCAGGCATGTGCGTTGGAGGCCGAGATGGATGATATCGAAGCGATTCCGGAGGTAAGCTCCGTTTGAATCTTCTTGCGCCCTCGCAGCAGCCTCCCTGTTCGTGCAGGTTCAGGTTCTGCTTTTTCGGTGTGCTGCCAAGAACCGATCGGCGGCGTGTACCTCTTGCGATCTTGCAACTGGTACGTCCAACACATCTAACCACCGCGTTCTGCCAGACTTACACGCCTCCATAGCAAATAATGCGATGCTTACTCTATCCCAATTTTCCCCGGCGTAATCTCGAAGCGTAATAAGCTATGCTCTTAAAGTTGAGGTGGGGAACGCGAGCAGATCACGTTGAGATGGTGCGTACAATATGTGATGGACTGCCGTCTGTCGACTGACACTGCCAATCAATCCTTAGCGAATGATACCCCGACTCCCGGTTATCGCTCGGCAGAGTGCGATAAACCTGTGCCAGGACAATGCTTTCTAAACGCTTTCCTTATGAACCAATGACCATGCACGTAACCCCTCATGATTACTGTATCATACTCACTTCCCTTCCCCACATTTACCACTGTGTTACTGTATTTCATTCCCCCTTCCTACACGCCTAAGTGACTGATATCCTTTCCGTACTATCCAAGAATACAGTTTGCTATACTCTCCCCCGGGTGCCATCTTCCGTCCTTTGACTTGACGGATGTCCGGAGCATAATTATGTTGCTGGCTCCCGTCTGTGTCTACAGTACATGTTATCATCTCGACGATTTTAGAGGGCTACTATTCAATAGACGGATGTCCCTTCCGAATCCCACCCACGCTTGTTCACAGGTGTCAACAAATCGAGATCTATCACGCAAAGAGCCTCCCTACTTGGCAGTGCCGTGGCCGTTCGACTCTTCGGCCGTACACAATTATCATTGGCTGGAAGAACGGGAACGGGAATACAGGTAATCGTGAGATAAACGAGAGAGAATGGGGAACAGGAAGAAGCAAGAAGAGGCAGGCAGCGGTGTAGTTTGAGTCTCCGCCGTGTTTCGATCTAAGATATATACGAAGGACTGATGTTGACCCAGAGTTGACCCTCGGGTGAGCCATTCGTTCCTCCTCCCCGTCTCGCGTCACTCTGGGCTCAAAACTACGGTGGTCTCATGAAATATCTTGAGTATACTTACGGGAGCGACTTCACTGTTCACACATCGATTTGAGTTGATTCCGGCATCTTGGACAACATTAACCTTTCGATCCTCTACCAAGACGCATACCGAAGTGAATGCTTGATGACGCATGAACCGATGTGACACGATCGCGTTGAACGACAACGAATCATCGGTTTTACGATTCTGCGTAGACATGCGCGCTGCGATTGGTTCGAGGGAATCGGGGGAAAGACTTTGACACGGCTGATGGGCAATGTGGTTCGTCGAAGAAAGCTGAGGCCAAACGGGTTTAGAGTATATAAACACTTAGAAGTGATGCATTTCAAATTCCAGCATCAACGCGTTGAATGAACTTTATTATCCTCGGACCTTGCCCCATCAACTACGCGAAGCGATGCCTGGGTACCTCCGGGATCCCAAGGCTAAAGTCATATTTATGACGAGGCTCGCGATGCATAGTTTGAGAGTTCTGGAACAAGCTTTGCCTCGGAGTATGCGTGTTATGATGAAGTACAGTACAATACATGGATGATGATATTACAGGAATAACCGACAAAGGCACTAGTACATTTCACAATGCCTCTGTAAGCGCAACGGGGTCAGAAAATGCGACAAACCATTGTCAGGAGACACTTACGATAGTCTAGGTGCATATGATACACGGAGTCATAAAAGCCAGTAAACGAGGAGTCAACGGCCAGTGGCAACGACACTGATGTCTGTCCTGCGGTGGGTGTGACATATACATAAGTGACTTTGTGAATTCCGCGCTGCTCGAGAAACGCTTGTCCGGAGGGCGATGCACCGTGCTGCATGGCTATACTGGATTGAAAGGTTATAGCATGACCGACTTTGTCGACAAAGAAAGAGTCAAAAGTCGGAAAAGATCGCTTGTTAGGGCGATGATATACCCCCACGAGAAAGGGGACATCAACAGGCCAATCGTCGAAGCGGAGGTCCGGCACCATAACTGGGATGCTCACCAAGCTTTCATCCTGAACGCTGATTGCCTTTTCTGCGATGAGAACTTTGCCGACTCCTTCTACAATCTTCCAACTTCGATGAGCCTGCCTTACCGTAGGATGTCTTTCCTCGTTCGCGATCATCCGTTGTAAAGCCCAGGACCCACCACCTGTGATATGCTCGTGATAGAACCCATCGAACATGTAAGCCGCCATCGCCTTGCAACCAGGACTCGGAGAGCCCAGATTGAACTGGAACCATGCCTTCTGGGCCTCTTTATAGTTGGTGTAAGTTCGGGCCAAAAGCCTTTCCCGAAGCTGTGTGCTTGGCGAATCCAGTTTCCAAAATGTTCGATTGCGATTGTCGACGGGAAAATAAGACAGGAGGAGATGACTTGTCGACTCGGGGAGAACACGAGACGGTTCTGTCTTGAACATAGTCGTCATGTAATCGGTTTGCAGAAGGTCGAATGCGAGGCTAAGAGCCACCTCGAAATCCGCTGGACGAGGCGCATAGGCGTAGGCATCTCGGGCAGAGCCTCCATACCGGTCATAAAAATTCGCCAATTGTGTTTCATCGCAATAATGGACGAGTGTCTCCTGGCATTGTTGTCTATACGACCCATCAACAAGGGTTATCAGCAGTCCAATGCAGCGTACCCGGCAATGAGCTCCCCAAGATCCCATGGCTTCATGATGAAGTAGAAAGTCCCTAGAACCTTTTTCATCCACTGCATCGTCTCCTTTCTAGGCGACGCGGCCTGAAGTTTGAAACAAGAAGAGGTGATCAGAGGTTCCGGAAGCGACGCGAGG
This sequence comes from Mucidula mucida, assembly GCA_015501055.1. NCBI lineage: Eukaryota > Fungi > Basidiomycota > Agaricomycetes > Agaricales > Physalacriaceae > Mucidula > Mucidula mucida. The sequence continues at coordinate 17,898 of JADNYV010000233.1, forward strand.
GTTGAGTGTGAATCGACTAAGCACCATGTATCGCGAGGGAGTGCAGGGAACAAAGCATAACGAGGGATGGTATTCAAATCTACCTGATAGCTTTTGTAGTCTTTCCACAATATCGTCGACGAGGGGGAGTCAGTGAGAAATAGCGTAGGAAGGCCCGCCGCACAGCGTAAATTGAACAAAACCCAAAGAAAAGACGACTTGCCTGTTACTGTGCGCTCAGCCCAAACTCAGGAATTCAATCAAGAATAACGCGCCTATGCCGGGAAGCCCTGTGAGGACTAATCCGCCGCTAGTTGTGACGCCAGCTTTGCCAGTAAAGGGATTCGGATACTCCATCATGTCCGACAACGATTGAGACATCTGGACCACACCGAGGTCGCCAGGTGCAGGCGGCTCCTCCAGCCAAGAGCGAGGCTCAGAGAAGCCAACGTCCATATCTTCCTGTTTTGATGTTCTGTTATGGGACCGTTAATTCTTGAATGATGTCCACGGAACCGGAAAGAACTCACGTCTCCAGACCTACCTTCATTCGGTGCTCCATCCAGCGCAAGATCCCAAGCATGATTTCCTGATATTCTTCACGGATCATTATAGTTGTTGGACGACCAGGAATAGGTAGAAGCCAGATCTTGGAAGGTACTTGGACGTCTGCGCGACAGTGGCCACGCTCGACGGGAGCTAAGTGCGGTTTAACGGGGATGTCGAGCGAAGGATGGGGCTTAATGAACTCCATGTCGCAGGTGGATGTAAGAAGGAACGATCGAGAGATGTGTGATTCGTCCGTCACGCTTTCTGTTCCTTCTTGCGAGACGAGAGTCTTCCAGCAAACGCTATCCCTCCACCTGCGTACGCACCCGGGGCCGCGGCAACTGCCGTCCGGGGGTTCGAATCCGACCATTCATCGGTGCAGATATTTTTCGTTTGCATTCCTGACGACTATATATATATTTTTATGCTACTTTCAACCTCTTTGACGCGTATTAGTGTATTCAGAATGTGTACAGGTAGTGTCAAACACGAATGGCACTGTTTTGGCGGACTTAGAGATTGCACTCACAGCAACTTCCTAATCGGGATCATCGGACTTTGAGCTTCGTTCGCGACGACAACGACTTGGACCAGTGACAATGCCATCTCTATCGAATCCAGTGCTCTAGCTAGTCAATCTCAATTGCCTTACGACTTCTACTGCCATCTCCAGCCCCTCGAATGTCCTCACCCGCTGCTGATCCATCACCTGACTCTCTCAATCCAGCTATTGCCTCGTCCGCGCCTCCATGCCTCTGGGGCAGAGGAGCTTGATAACCCATCGTGTTGGCAGTATACCTAGCCGACTCCCTGTCTCCACTTCTTGCCCAGGTTGGCTCCCTCCGCCTCCCAGTATTGGTGAACTTCTTGATATCCTGCACTAGGGAAGTGTTAGCGACTGACTAAGCCACAAGACTCAACCAGGTACCACAGCAAGAACTAAGGAAGAAAGTGTTTGCGTTCGTAACACTAGGCTAGGCCAGGTGTATAAACGAGATCGGAACTAAAGTACAATGATACTACACTACTGCTTATATACTAGTAAGTCTGTGTTTGAGACTCCTTGTCCATACGCGTTTCCACTAGGGATGCTCCACGCCCTTGACCTAGTGTTGTATGCTACTAGTCCGTGAAACCATTAAATATGGGTGGCTACTGCATGTAAGTAATAATACTGAAACGACCATGTGTTCTACGAGTGTCGGCGGTGTGTATACAATAGGGAGTTCATGAGGTATCGGCCTGTATGATGTCATCCATGTGTTGGGTGTGTGTCCGACATGAGTACGGCTTTGGTAATGAAAAGGAGTATGATTGGTGACAAAACAGATGATGAAACAGTCCGTTGGTTGATAAGACAAGGCCCCCAATAAGATATGATAAGATGTGAAAATATGAAAATATGGCGATTCATAACATCACCCCCTCTTTAAGGCGCAAGTTCCATTCTGCACCAGATTCGCTCCATGAGGGCTGCAGAGGGTAGCGTGACATCGAGAGGTTCGGTATTGGGTGGAGGCATGGGTCGGAATAGATGTGATGGAAATTGCGACATGGGGACTTCAATGCGAGCAAGCGCGGGTGGCTTCGGCTTGTTCGGATATTGTTGGTGGAAATTGCTGATGGCTTTGTTGGCATTTTTGAGATTGCATGCCGGTTCCCATGTCTGCTTGTGTGTGCCATAACCCTTCCAGTGAACCTTGTATTAAAAACCCCCGCGGTACTTCCAGGAATTCACCACTTTCTCGACCTCCCATTCCGGTTTGGCTCCTTCCAGCACAGGTGGTGGACGCATGTCTCGGGGTTGCATCGAAAATTGCGGCTCGTGGTAAGGCGTCAACAGGGCCTCATTGAACACGGGATGAATGCTTTTCCACATGTGAGGAATCTGGAGCTTGTAAGAGCTCGTCCCGACTTTCTTGATCACTTTGAACGGCCCGAATCATTTGTTATCGAGCTTCTTCATTGGTCGGTCCGTGCTGAGATTCGTCCCTTCCAGCCATACTTTGTCGCCTTCCTTGTACTCTACTGCCTCTGTCCGCTTCCTGTCATAAAACCGTTTCATGTCCTCCTTTGCCATCTTCAATGCCGACCCCACTTTGTCCCATGTTTTCCTCATGCTGTCGGCAAACTCCTGCGCAGTCTCATTTCTCGATGCCGTTTTCGGAGCGGTGCCTTTGTAGGGGTGTCTGCCCATGTCTGCAAAGAACAGAGTGACTTTGGTTGCCGAGTGTACCCGATTATTGTACACAAATTCGGCAGAGGGTAACCATTCATGCCAGTCGTTCTGATGGTAATTGACGAATAACCGTAAGAAGTGTTCTATCTCTTGGTTCAACCGTTCTGTTTGCCCATTTGCCTGTGGATGGTACGCCGTCGTGAAGTTCCCTTCAATGCCCAACAACCGGTATAACTCCTTCATAAAACGCGAGTGGTATTGCGGACCTCGATCATGTATCATCTGTTGTGGCATCTCATGTATGGGGAAAATGCAATCACGGTAAATGCGGGCCATGCCTTCTGACGTCAGAGTGGTGTGTGTCGGTATGATACATAATCGCTTTGTGAAATGATCCACAAATGTGCTGATTGCGTTGTATCCTCCCAATTCCGGCAGCTCTCCAATCATGTCCGTCCCTACTATCTCCCATGGCTCGCTTGGCACATCAATAGGGTGAAGAGGTGCAGCCGGCTTCGTGCGATGTGACTTTGTGACCTGACATTTTTGACACCCTTCCACGTATTCACGGACGTCTCGGCTGATTCCTGGCCACCAATAGGTATGTGTAATCAGCTCGAGGGTCTTGTATCGTCCGGGATGCCCTGCAAGCTGTGCGTCGTGATGCATTCCGATAACTTTTCCCCACAATTCCTTGTCCTTCGGTATGTAAATACGATCCTTCCATATAATAAGTCCATTTTCCTTCTCTTCCCATCCTTTTTCTTTGTTTTCTAATGCTTTTTGTATGTATCTGTCCTTGTTTCCTTTTCTTTGTTTGATTTTGTTAAGTAATTCGTCCTCCGGTATAGCTACTGTATGTAAAGAAAATTGAATTTGTGATATAAAAAACTCTGGCTTGAGCAAAACAATGTTTTCGTTATCTTTTTTCCCCTTCTCAAGGCCTGTCATCCTTGACAAGGCATCAGCTTTTCTTATTGTCTTGCCCGGCTTGTGAATCATCTGTATGTCATACTCCGCCAACTCCGTAACCCATCTCGCCTGCCTCCGATTCAACTTCTGTGGCTTTCGGAAGTACTGGAGGTTTTGATGATTGGTAAATACCTTCACCGTTTCCTTTGCTCCAAGGAGATATTGTCTCCAGTCGTCAATCGAGTCCATAATTGCCATCATCTCTTTGTCGTAGATCTCATAATTGCGCTCTACGTCGTTTAGCGCGCGAGACCAAAAGGCTACTGATCTCCATTTTCTGTCAACAAACTGGGAAAGAACCGCCCTGTTCGCATAGTTCAAGGAATCCGCCTCGACTCGAAACTTGCCGTTGTCGCGTGGTACGATCAGAACAGGTTCGTCCGTCATCCTCCGTTTCAACTCCTCAAACGCCTTATGGTGCTCCATGCCCCAAACCCACTCGCCCTTCCCGGTTAGCAATGTCAATGGCTTTGCTACTCCCGCAAATCCCCGGATGAAACGTTGGTAGAAGTTGCAGAAGCCCAGGAATGACTGTACTTCCTTCTTCTTCGTCGGCTCCTTCCATTCCTTCACTACGGCCACTTTTGCCGAATCCATCTTCACTTCTCCTCCTCCAACAATAACCCCTAAGTAGTCTACAGTATGTGCCTCAAAACTACATTTCTCGGGTTTTAAATATAACTTATTTACTTGTAATATTTCTAATACCATTCGTACAATATGTCTGTGCTCTTCCAAAGTGTTCGTAAAGATAAGTATATCGTCCAGGTAAACTATAATGTGTCCGCCGTCAATCAACTCCTTCAAGATGTGATTCATGAACAATTGGAACGTTGCCGGCGAGTTTGTGAGTCCAAAAAACATAACTGAGGGCTCGAATAGGCCTCGGTTTATTCTAAACGCCGCTTTCCACTCATTACCTTCTTTGATCCGGATGTTATTGTAACCCCATCGGACATCCATCTTTGTGAAACACTTTGCTTCCTTCAGCTTGTCGATAAGTTCTTGGATCAACGGCAAGGGAGATCGGTTTTTGATCGTCATGTCATTCAATTTCCGATAATCCTGCACAGGCCGAAGACTTCTGTCCTTCTTCTTGACAAAGAAGAATGGTGACGCCATGGATGAGATTGATGGCCGTATGTGTCCCGTCTGTATGTTTTCCTCCAAGAACTCGTCTAATGCCTTCTGCTCGGATGGACTAAGGGGATAGACCTTGCAGTCAACCGGTTTGGAACCAGGCGTAAGTTCTATTGCATGATCCCAGGGTCTTCGCTCCGGTAACTTGTCAAAGTCCGCCTTGCTAAATACATCGGAAAATTCCTCGATGTAGGGTGCAGCAGCAGATGAAGGCTGTTGTGATCTCAGCTTTTTACCGCTTTTGCGATAGTTGTCCCAGTCCATCCAAAACAACCGCTCCCCCTCCTCCAGCTTCTCTTCTACATCTTCTCCTTCGTCTTCTGGCGAGTTATACTCGGGTAGATAGCCGCAGCGGTCTGGGCATTGATCAAAAGTCAACGTGGATTCCGTCCAGTTAATCGTGGGGTTGTGATATCGTAGCCAGTCTAGCCCCAAAAAGATACTTGTTTTGCCAAGATTGGTGACGGCCAACTCAATCTTTTCGGCGTGGTCACCAATCTTCATTCGTACCTCCACAAAACCTTTGATTGCCCCTCCCTCGTTTAGGGTTCCATCTGCATTGTAGACAGGGAGCTTGACCGGTAACTCCTTGATTGGGAGTCCGTTCTTCTCGACGAATTCTTTATTGACGCAAGAACCCGTTGCTCCACTGTCAAGAAGGGCACTCGTTTCCCATTCAGAGCCTGTGTGTACGCTCTCTATGGTTACTTGGAGTTTCATGTCTTGCCCCTTTGTTCCCCAATGTACTTCCTCGACTTTTTTAACTCCGTCACAACTTCCACCGCAGCTTCCTTCGTCAACACTCTGATCGCCATCACTTTCTCCTTCGTCGCTTCTCTTTCTCTCTGCTCCGGCATCCATGCTCTCAGAATTCCCACTGCTCTTGACACGTCAAGTTTCATGTCCTGCCCCTTTGTTCCCCGGATATACTTCCTCAACTTTTTTAACTCCGTCACAACTTCCACCGCAGCTTCCTTTGTCAACGCTCTGATTGCCATCACCTTCTCTTCCGTCGCTTCTCTTTCTCTCCGCTCCGGCATCCATGCTCTCAAAATTCCCACTGCTCTCGGCACGTCATCCTCTCTTAGCCTTTGTGCTACCCACTTAGGCGTGTTTGGTTCATATCTTTCCTTTGCAGGTTTTGGTGGTAAAATTGTCAATGATATTTTAGATGCCTTAGTACCAGTACTATAAATAGATTCTGCATCTGACGATTTTTTCCTTGGCAACTGCTCCGGCAGGACTGCGTCTACTGCGGGAGCTTCGCAAAACCCAACTCTTCGGCCAACTTCTTCTTCTCCTCGTCATTCATTTCGGTCCATAGACCCCAAATCGTCTGGGGTTGACCCTTCTTCGGACAGAACCTGCTGACGTGGCCCTGTTCGCCACAGCTGAAGCAGAGTCCCCTTTGACGTGCATTGTCGATGTCCATCGGCCTGCCGGCCCCCCCATAGGTAACACCGGTGGCATCTCGTCGTGTGATCGGCGTTGGGGGTGGGTTTGCAGGATTGGCTCTTGATGTAGCCGCCTGCGGAACTAGGGGCCGGGACTGCATGCCGGACCTCTTGCTCGCTGTTCGCCTTCTCCACAGCTGATCAATCTGAATGATCTGTGCCTTCCAATCCTTGTACTTCTCTGGCAACCCATCTCGGCTGCCATAGATCTGATCAATGATCTTCTCGTTGACGTTGGTCTCGAGAAGTCGCACAACAAATGTGTCATCCTTCGAGTATTCCGCCTGAGTAAGCAGGACCTCAAACTTCTGAAAGAAATCTTGAGCGGTGTCTTGCCCCTGGCGCAACCGCTCGATCTGGTCTTGTGCGTCTCGCGCGAGGTTGGAATCCACGAATCGCTCCTTCAAATCTTCCTTGAACTCCGTCCAAGAGACTGTCCATTCCTCTTCCTCCTCGTCGAAATTCTGATCCGAGTAGTTCTGGACCCATGCATCAATGTGATCTCCTCGGATGTAGGAGAGAACAACATCAATCCTTTTGGAGTCAGATGTGAGGTTGTTCTTCTTGTCACGGATGTATGTGAACATCGATCACCACCAGCTCTTGTACTTGGACTTGTCCCCGTCATAGTCATAAGGCTTGTTGACAAGGGATCGGCCTTTGGTTTTGTCATTGGCGTGATGAGCAGATGTGTGATGAGCGGCTTTGGGTGCTTCGTTGGACACGATGAATCGGGGTGATAGGATCGGAGAGTGAAAGGGTGAAAGTGGGGATATGGGTGATGCGGATTTGGATGAAACGGGTGAGGGAATAGAGGTTTGGATGAATAAGGAGGAATTGCCTAGATCTGAAATAGAATCCAGGACTTGGTAGGGTGGGGAATGATGATGTGTATCGTAAGGTAAGTAAAGTAGGTAGGTATCGTAACTGTCTACGCTATTTTACCGACTACGAACTATGTATCTACGGAGCCCAAGAGCTCGTCACAAGTTCGCAATTGCCCAGCCGACGTCCCTCTGGTGTGAGGTAAGCCAAAGTTTTCCTGGGAACGGGGGTTGACCCGTAAACAGCGCCCACTGAAGTGCAACTGCCAAAAGTTCGTTCTCGTGAGAGCGGCTACTTCCAGCACCCGAGGCAGTTATCTCTAACTGTTAGCCGGCGCTACTGGGACCAATACACATGTATGCGGACGTGCGCTGGAATTAGGAATCCGTCAATCTGTAAACAGGGAAAGGGAATAGGGGAATGTGCGATGATCAAACAGCGAAGTGCTGATCAACAATCAGGGATGTGTGGCAGGTGGTAGAAAGTAGTTCCGATCTTCTGTTAGCAACTGACTATAGCCATGAGACTAAACCAGGTACCACAGCAAGAACTAAGGAAGAAAGCGTTCGCGTTCGTAAGACTAGGCTAGGCCAGGTGTATAAACGAGATCGGAACTAAAGTACAATGATACTACACTACTGCTTATATACTAGTAAGTCTGTGTTTGGGACTCCTTGTCCATATGCATTTCCACTAGGGATGCTCCACGCCCTTGACCCAGTGTTGTATGCTACTAGTCCGTGAAACCATTAAATACGGGTGGCTACTGCATGTAAGTAATAATACTGAAACGACCATGTATTCTATGAGTGTCGGCGGTGTGTATACAATAGGGAGTCCATGAGGTATCGGCATGTATGATGTCATCCATGTGTTGGATGTGTGTCCGACATGAGTACGGCTTCGGTAATGAAAGGGGTATGATTGGTGATGAAACAGATGATGAAACAGTCCGTTGGTTGATAAGACAAGGCCCCCGATAAGATATAATAAGATGTGAAAATGTGAAAATATGGCGATTCATAACACTCCCATTTAGTCCCGAGGAAACGGCTCGCGACTTGTCTGCTTCTCCACGGCCGAGTCGGTTCCCACTTCATATCCCCACTGAGATTATATCCCACGAGTGCTATGTTTTCTCATGCATGCATCCACAATCCTATATTGCCCTTTACCATTAGACCACCACCACCATGGACGCCGCCACCACTACGTCCGAGGCTACCGCATCCTACTTCAATATTTGGCCCTCAACCATCATGTTGTTCATTATTACGACCTTCACCTACGGTCTTGTCGTCGTCGGGCGACATTTGGCCTCCGCTCTCTGGCCTTCCAGGATCGCTCGGTCCGCGATCGAGCGATGTCAAATTACGGGCGACTACATCCACAACAACTATGCCTGGGACAGTCCCATGGTCGCTTATATTCCCCGCGTCAAGGAGTACGTGCCTCTCCTCCTCTTCCACTTCGTCCTGCTAACGGTTTTGGCATAGAATTCAGGACGACGCCAAGGAGCTGTTACAACGCCACTACGCGACACACGGGCTGCTGAAGTATCTTGGGGCATGGAGGGGCCTCCGCGCGGAGGCGTGCGCGCTGGAGGATAAGATCGGCGACATCGAGGAAACGGTTCAGGTAATTATAGACTCGTGGTTCCATTTTCGCCATCGCTGTAGCGCGCTGCGCAGATGCCTCTGCGCCGTCACCACCGCTCTGCTTTCGTCAAGGATCTGGTGGCATGCGCTCTTGATCCCGCAAATGGTGCGTCGAGCGTGTGTTGCTCCGTCCGGGCTTACATGGTGTACAGCGAATAATGCCGTGATGGCGCTATCGTCGCCCGTGTAACGAAGAGGAGAAGAATGGTTTGCTCTAAAAGATATGAGCTTGGGGATGTGGGCAGATTAAAGAAGAAATGGTGTGTGTCCGATCGTGTTGGATCGCCGTCTGTGAAGCTTATCATCGACTCGCAGCGAATGATACCCTGATTCCCTAGAGAGGGAAAACTCGCACGATGCCATCATATTCCGTGCTCTGACACTGCTTTCGAAATGCTATCCAAAATGTTGTCACACACTACATACATATATCACACACACAATACTGTATTTATACTCACTACCCTTCCCGCGTTCGCGCCTCCATTACTGTACATATCAACCCTCTACCGCACTCGAAATCGCTAAACGTTGTTCTCACCTACCTACCACCTAAATAGTAAGAAGAGCAACCACCCCAGTTGCAAGTTTCAGTACCGAGATCCATGTTCGCCAGATGGTTTACCAAATCGTCAGATCGATGTGTACTGCCCATGCTTGCCTTGGACGATTTAGTTTCGCGCCCAGGCTGGATGAAGATTGCGTGAATGACCGACGTGTAGAGAGATCGCCATAATTTCCTGTGGGGGAGAGTCGACGCGCCAGCGATGATGTCTAGTGAAAGTCGGTCGATGGATGATCAGAGTCGCAAGATATCAATCAACTTGACAGTGCGCACCCTCATGTCCTCAAAAGGACAGTCCTCGCTCGTTTTGAGGTCATTCCCTGTAACGTCGATTTTGGTGGATGGGCTTCTCTTCAGTGGTATACTTGTACCAGTCCCACCATCGTTCTTGGACCGCGGCTATATGATAGATCAATTATAGAGGGAAGCAGGATGATTTGAGGGTAGCCCACCTGCGTATGAACGACACAGCAACCGCGGACGTGGACTGCATAAGGTGCAGACGTTTTCACTGGGGAGCAGGCGATGAAGGAAATAATCATAGAGTAATCAACCCCCTCCCGTACACGAGAACAAAGTCGATTTGGAGATACAGAAATGAAGGAAACGTTGCACGGTCCGCAAGTATAGGTATCCAGAGCTAGCGATAGGATATATTGAACACAATGGTTGAAAATGCTGGATAATGATCAGTCCCGCTGCTTGACATTCAAAGTATCACATCTAGAATTTGAACATGGCAAAGGTTACACACAAAAGATGTACACACAAATTCGAATATGTTACACGCCATTAACCTGGCTTAGGGCCTTGTCTGCCGCAGCCAAATCCTTTTCGCTCAGACTCATAAACGTGCTCCCGCCGGGGGTGCTTGCGCCGCTCCTCACGCTTCCACTGCGCGACCGTACTTTCATCACCAACGGGCTACCAAGAACAATCAGTTCGTCGTCAAGCGGAAAAAAAGAGGGTTTACTCACAAGGGATAGTTATCGTCCTCGTCGACGCTCAAACCATTGTAATCGCTCGTCTGCAGCCGCTGCATCTCCTCCGTCAGCGTCCCCATATCGCCTGGCGTTGCAGCACCCTTCCATCTCGGACTGGCAGGAACGCTCATCGGCGGCATTTTCCCTCCAAACTCAAAGTAATCCTGGCTTTCCTCCTCTCCATAAAACTCCTCTGGATATGCTCTCCTCAATGCCAACTGCCGGCTCTTGCTATACTCGATTCCCAAGCTCTTCCAGTCCAATAACGGGCTCAACCTTTCGACTCGATTCCGCTGGTTGATCCTCTGTCTCCGCGACTTGTTGCAGAACCCAAACATGTGGTCGGTGAGCTGGCTCACAGAATCCTCCACGCTCTGCATACGTCGGTCCACGATATAGCAGCCTTCGTCCTCAGGACGGTCAATCAAATCCTGCATGAAGCACCCAAACCCAGATAGGTTGGTCGTGATACTGGGAATACCCATAACGGTGCACTCCGCCGGTGTGTAACCCCATGGCTCGTAGTAGCTAGGGAAGACGCCAAGATGACAGCCGCGCACAAACTCTTCATAATCGAGGCCGAGAATCGGGTTGTTCGAGTTGAGAAAGTCTGGATGGAAAACGACCTTGACGCGGTCGTTGCTGTGATTGAACAGCCGCACTCGTCGTATCTGGTTGAGGATGGGATCATTAGCGTCGTCAGCCATGTTGTGGGTCGTGATGGGAGGGAGCGAGTTGCGTTTCAAAGCGAATATGCGCCGCTTCAAGAGCACCTGATCTTCGGCGGACAGAAGGTCGGGAAGGGGTTGAGTGTCACCGTGGAAGCGCGCTGCATGATCAAATAAGCGGGCTCCTATCCGATTCTGAATCTCGGTCACGGTATCGCGCAGCTGCTTCGTGACCGCCTGTCCTTTGAGGGCCTCGATCGTGTAAGAGTTGGTCGCGGCTGGCATGATAATGAACGCGACAACGGTGACAGTCGAACCGGCTTTTTGAAGCTTGTAATTCAAGCGGGCAAGGGATTCAATGAACATATCGACGCCCTTGTTGCGGTACTCGTATCGACCGGCTGTGAACATCTGTAAGGGGCGTTAGACAGGAAATGGAAATGTTGGATAAGACTCGCGTATAATGTGTTGTCGAGATCAAAGTCAAAATGACCATAGAAATGTCCGCGAACAAACTCGTCAATCTTCGTCTTGGAGGTGGAATGAAGGTTCTGGAATTCATGCATGGCCTGGAACTTGACAACGTTCAAGCCGTTGGGGACGACGCCATCAGGCTTGCGTTTTAAAAGGTGCTCTGCTTCATAGGCGGTAATGTGGGAAACAGTGGTGAAGACGTCTGCGCAGTGGGCAGCGGAGCGTTCAATGCAGTATCTGTGATAGATACCGCGTTTTCCCGCCTCGTGGTCAACGTCGAAATATTGGAGATTGTTGTAAAAGTCAACAGAGCCTGCGCAGAGGTAGCGTCCAAGGAGGGTCGCGTGTGTAGTAAAGACGGTGGTCACATCGATGTGGCGTTTGCGGCAGAGCGGGATGGCGAGGCCTGCCTGCCATTCGTGAAAGTGGGCAACGACGGCTGTGGTTAGCTGGCGCGAGACATATTCGCCGAGGAACCACGCGACGAGGTAGCCAAACACGATAGTCTCGTTCGTCTCGTGGTCGTGGGGTGGGCTCGGGATGCCAGCGAGATTCCACAAGTCGCCCTTCCATTCGTCAAGGCGGTCGTACTGGCTGCCTGTATCGAACAGCAGGACAGTGGGTGCGCCCTCTATCAACCATCTTCCGTACAACGCCTTGACGCCCTGGGCGCGCATGCTCTCGAGGGTGGCGACCATGTGAGGGTCCGTCGGTTCCTGCTGCTCAACCTCCATAGGCGCCGTCTTGTACGACAATGGACCGATGAGACAGTACGGTCGCCGTATTCGCTGACCGTGACGGGGACTTTTGTTTTGATGACTGTGTAGATGCCGCCAACCTGTTTCCAATGTCAGTAAGCCTGTAGTCGCCCATCGAATGGCTTACCTTGTTTGCTACCTCCCAGGCGCATTCTTCGCAGCGAGATAGTCAGCGTGAGTGCAGGAATCAACGCCAAACATACCGAAGAGCATCGTCTTGCGGACATCGCGTCTCTCGGAAGACATTGTCTTTTGATGACGACTCAGTCGCTGGCGGGATTGTAGGCGGGATTCGGGATGTCTGGGGAAAGGATGTGGGCGTTCAAAAACAACTCCAGCTCGACCGACGTCACTGTTCCCACGGTGCGGACCATACCGTCATGATGATCAGATGACCGTCGCCCTGGAGTCGCCCCCGGCCTTGCCCAGTTCAATCTACGCGACGTGCAACATTGATGCTCGTCGTTGATGTTCGTGAAACGCGCCCGCCATCTTTGGCGCTGTGCTCGGTCAACCTGAATGCTACGCCTACTAAGCCCCATTCAGTTATCTGTTCCTTCCAGAACGGTACAGTCACCCCCGTAATATACGTGGGACGACACGTTCAAGACTATAAAACTCCAACCTCGCGGTGATAGGTGGCCTCAGAAGCTTCGACATTGGTGAGGATGTCTGTCCAGTCCAACCTGTTTGCCGACCTATCCTGATCCATACGGGTCTTAATAAATCCTGCAGCGTGAGCAACGTTGGACCGGCGCACAGGCATACATCCACAGTGCGGCTATACACCATCTGTTGACACTCTACGGCTGGAAGAACATCACGACAGAAAGGTATTCTACTTCTAGCTTCGAGTGCGAAAATTTACGTCGATAGGATGGCGCCGCGCTCGTTTTGCGCGGCCTTCAGGGCGCAAAGACCGCAGCTCTTTACGTTTAACGGAATATCAATGATCTCACAAATATAACTTCTGGACTCCGCGTCTAGAAGCATTGAACCTCATCGCGAGAGGTGACGCCACGTTAGAACCCCTCGTCCTACCTCTTGTCGATTAATCATATCTCATTCAGTGCCTGATCCCCGGTTCACTTATCACCACCAGTGATGCGTCGACTGAACGAGTCGCGTTACCTCTCCTGCACTGGATAACTAGGCGCCCTCCGGAATTGAAGCGCGTATTCGCGCGATTTGGTTATCTTGTTCTCTCCACGTCGGCAATGCATGCCAGGCGCTTCTGCCACCAGTGTACTCCCACGAAGGCGCGAGAGAAATCGCACAAATTCTCCAAGGCAGACATCGGCAGCGCGGTGTGGTCAGACAATTGGTAGATCATCTGGCGGACATGGGTCCCTGTAGTAAAGCTTGCAACTGGTCAGTGTTTGGTATCGATCGTGCTTCAGATTGTCAATGAATAGTAATGGAAAGAACGACGCGCTGGAAGTGTACCACGACAAGGCCAGGTACGTGGTAGTCTAGTGTTGTAAAACACTCATGTATGTAACATTAAGTCAATGTGAGATGCAGTTGTACTGGATGACATGTAGAGAATTTGAGAAAGCAATACAAAGCATTTATGAAACATCAACATTCCTCTCATCTCCTACGCCGAAAGTAGAGAGCCCACGGTCTCGTTGGCTGATAGATCAAGTCAGATTATCGGCAAGGATTTAACGATCGCGTTCGACGCACCTTCTTAAGTACGATTCGTCCACGCTTGCATGATTTCAAACGCGGATTGCCGACGACGCAGATTGTCTCTCTGTGGAAGGGGTTATAGCAAGTACGTTGATATACATGCACAATGCATGCGCACCTCCATCTCGAGCTCGATATTGTCCATCTCCTTCTTCAGCCACGCGCCTCCGTATATAGCTCTTTCCATGTTCGAATGTGTTCGGTATGAGAATGCCGGTATGGGCAATCTCATCGTTACGCTGACGGAGGGCCCAGGCCGCGTCCATGACACGAGCGATTCAGAGCTCTGAAGCGACGACAGAGTGAACTTGAGGACGTACCGGAAAACCTTTCTACCAAGCTCGACCTCATGCTCGCTGATGCGCTCAAGATTGAGCTCCTTGAAGCATGCTTGGGCCTTGGTCCCCCGGGCGATTGTGGTACAGATGATATGGCTTGGCCAATACCGCGGAAGCAGCCTATAACCCACAACGGAGAGGAGCAGTGTCAAGAGGCATGCGATGAGCCACGATTTGTCGGATTGGACTGTGTCTGCAGCGACCAAGGCGGGAGCCTTATGATTCGATAAGGATGGGGAGCTGTATGGGCGCAGGGAAGGCAGTAACTGCCCTTGAACATATTCCTGCAAGCCCCAGACTTGTGACCGAAGAGTTGCAACTTGCCTGCAAAGATGACACCAGATAAGGTGCTTAAGGATAAGTAATGCACAGTGTTTGAGTGTTACAGGCTTTCAAGGCGTATCTGAGTGGTTGCCTTCGCGTCACCTCGTCGCGTGAATTCATTCTGTCTTGTTATGTCCAGAGGCTGTGAGTGCGCGCGCTAATGCTGGATGCCCCTTAGGGATTGCAAACTCGCAGCAAGCCGACACCATAACTTATAAGAGCATCCTGGCTCTAAACGCATTGGATTGTCTGGTTCTAGTTGAAAGGGAAAGGAAAGGAGAATAGAAAGATAAGCCTTATCTGTGTGTGATTGCCAAACTGGCAAACGGCGGACTGGCAAACAACGGGAAGTAATCTTTACAGGTGTTCCTGTACAGTATAAACACTATTACATGCTGCCTGAGAGGTTGAAATTAGCCATCAATAACTTGAATAAGCTGAAGAGGGCGCTGAGGCGTACCTATGTCTTAATTGGGTCATGTCACGATCGCTTTGCCGTAGGCAAATCATCTGCGGCCCGCGAATTTCCTGTTTGGGGCGCCTTTCTCACGCGCCCTTCTTGACGTCGTCCAAAGCCTTTGTCGCGAGATATTTCTTGGTCCTAACTATATCGCCGCCACAACCTCTCGAGGCCCGGACAACTGATTGACCTCCCGAGGGCCAAGGACTTGGACGACTATCACATCGTCTCTGAGGCCCGCGATGACCACCTTTGCCGACCAGCTATTCTTCGGGCAGGATACGAAGAAGGGAGTTGGAAAGGGCAAGCACTTGGAGGCGCTAGGAAATGTGTGTACAGTTATCTGATCTTCGCGTTCCCGCTTGCTGAGGCTCTCACCAGTTGGAGACTGCGGCCCGCGACGCGCGACTCAACGAGCGAGGGCCACTTTACCGCAATACGCATCTGCGGTCGCTGATTACATCTACGCCGCTCCGAGGAAAGGATCGCGGTAATCTGCGGCGCAGAGCGCGACAAGAGGTCGGCGAAGAAACATGGGCTGGGATGGTCGCCCTGGGTGTTAAGATTACGCTCGACGGGTTTGACCCGTCGTTGTCACCCGTTCCCGGCGTGGAGATCACGCTTCCGCCGGCGTCTGCGCTCAAGCATTGGGATTTGGAGCCGTTTCGCGTCACGTCTGAGCCGTGCGCGCCGTGCAGAGAACGCGGTTGGCGCTGTGAATGGATATCTCGAAGGCAGCAGCATGTGCATGGCGGGGACGGTGGATGCCGCGGTTGTGTTCTGACTGGGCGCGAGAAAGAATGCGATCGACCGTGGCAAAGAAAAGAAAAACTGAATGTGGATGTGGATGGCCAGCTAGCAGCAGCAAGCGCTAGTCAGATGATGGAGGTCGGAGCGGACGAACAAGACGACGATGAGTCTGAAGAACGAATTCTGGAGACGCAAGTGGAGATGGATATTGACTTGGTTTCGTCCGGGCTAAAGCGTAAACGGCCACCCGACTCTGGTCATGTTGAAGCGGTGAGCATCTCTGGTTTTCTCCGTATGAGGATTTACTAAATCGTCCTCACGAAATTAGGAAACGGAAGTGGAATTGGATTCAGAAGGAACGAGCGCCGTCGTCTATTCGAGAGACAACGGAGAACACCCAGTTGCGCCCTTAGAGCACAACCAATCGCCAGACTCCAATCCTGTTCAAGCGGATGCGGAACAAAATCTGGAGATGGAAATTGATCTGGATACAAGGCAGGAAGAAGACGCAGACAGCGGGGGCCAGCCAGTCGCCGGAAGCTCAAAGCCAATACGTATACCAGACTCTGAGCTTGTACAAGCAGTAAGCACTTCTATCGCTCATATAAATCGTCCACTAAACACATCCCAGTTCAAAACGTTATATATCTCGTATATCCCTTCATCGTTATCTCCTCAACCCCGCAACCCCTCCATGATAGAAGTAGGCGACGTAAGGTTCCCTGCGCTGGGGAAGGAACAGATCCACGGCCTGGTGGTGCTGGTGCAGCAGATGCCGCCCGAGGACGTACAAAGCATAACTGCATGGCTACGCGCGCGACAAGATGCTGATGTTTCTCCGTCCCCGTCCCCCCCTCCCTCCGCCGAACCATTAAGCCCACCCCGCCGTGGCCGAAAGCGTCGCAAGACGGAAATAGAATCACTTACGCCTTCACCAGAATCAGAGATTCATGGTCCGGCACTCATTGCCGCTCACGCCCTTCATACATATCATGTTGTGGTCATCGCCCTTACCTCGAAAAAGGGCATGAATGGAAAGATGCGCTGGGATTCGACTCATCCCGTCGAGAACTGGGATTTGCAGGTCGCCCAAGCCGCTCCTTGTGATGGGTGCAAGGCGCTAGGTATTACGTGCCAGGCTGTCAGTGCTGATAACCTCCTGGGTCGTTGTCGACGATGTGATTTCATGGGATTCCGGTGTGAACGAGATGGAGAAGAAGCAGAGGAAGAGGAAGATGACGAAGAAGACATCGAACAGCAATTTTGTGCGGCTTACGACAACCCGCCTTTGCATGGTGACGACACCAAGTTGGAGGAGCTTGAATCACCCGCTATGGATGATTGGCTCGCCAACTTGCGTCGGTTCCTTACAGATCTCGGTCCCGCTGCTCAAAGCAAGTTTGCGATACCTCTCGAATTATGGACTCGGATCGTGCTTCTTATCCCACCTTCCAAGCTGCCGCCCGAATTTCCCGTGGGCGAATGGATTTTAGACTTTGATATCGATGCAACTGAATCATCGACTCCTGTATGTTGCCCAATTTTCTTATCACCATCTACTAATTCCGAATAGTGCACGGCTTGTACGACAACGCCTTGTGAGCGCGTTAATGCAACATGGCCCAAAGGACGAGCAACGATGTTTTGCCGCACGTGCTTTTTTGAATCAAACCAATCGTGTACGCGCGGGTCGAAAGTCAGTTGGAGACTGAAAAGGTGGCCGACGGATGTCACGACGGTTGGCGAACCTGCATCGCCTTCGAAGAAGAGGAAGTCTGTGGCGTTAGGAGAAGATACACCTCAGAAGAAGAAACCGCGCAAATCCAACTTGCCAGGCGCCGAAGACGGGGACGATTCCGGCGAAGAGCAACAAAGGACCCCCGTGTCGAACAAAAAGTCGAACAAAAGGTTTACAACACAATCGCAATTGGCCCATCGGGAAAGAGTATGATTTTTAGTGTTTCTTACACTTGGCTGATTACTCACATGATGTTCATTCTAGTTCCTTGCAATATACAGAGCGCCTCCGCCTACGAATAAGGATCTGGCGAACCTCGAGTCGCCTAAAATGGACGAGTGGCTTGAAGCGCTGCGCTCTGTTCTTGACGAGGTTTCGCACAAGGCACAAATCGACCTCTATCACGATACCCAGGTCCCGCTGCCGGTCTGGGCGCGAATCGTCCTGCGTACACCGCCTGAGAAGCTACCTGTCCCAGTCGGCGATTGGGTGCTGGACTTTGCGCTGAACCGACACCCGCGAAGTCTCCGTGCGGGGAATGTTTGAAGAGGGATGTGGTTTGCGAGTTGATAGTGCCAACGACCATGACGTCGTTTTGTCGGGGATGCTTTATGAGGGGCGAGAGAACATGCCAGCGCGCTATAGCTAGCAAGCCATGTCGGCGAAGGCCGGGATGGCCGTTAGTGGCTGGGGAGGCGACAGATGAGGAGGAGCAGGAGCAGGAACAGGAACAGGAGCAAGAGCAGGAGCATGAGGACAAGGACGAGGACGAGGAGGATGAGGTCGAGGACGAAGAGAGTCAGGACGAAGAGAGTCAAGATGAAGAGGTTGAGGTAGAGCGGACACAGAAGCCTCGTAAATCTGACGTGTCGCTGGTGGACCAGGTGTGTTCATTGTTTATAATTAAGCGCTGCATGAGACTGAAGAGCGTAATCTAGTTTTTGGCCATCTACGAGGAGCCTCCTCGCTTCGACAGAGATCTGGCGAACGCCGAGGGTGATGACATGGATGAGTGGGTGGACAAGCTGCGCGAGGTCCTGCGCTATATGCCGACATCACAGCAGCACCTGCTGGACGTGCCGCTGCCGCTGTGGACACGCATTGTGCTGGCGCGGACACCGAACTCGCTGCCGCTCGCGGTGGGCGAGTGGGTTGATGACTTTGATATCTTTGCGGCGGAGAAGAAGCGGAAATGTCTAGCATGCGGGGATGATGAGCGTTGCGAGTCAATCTGGGAGGACGAGATCAAGTTTTGCCGCAAGTGTTTCTTTGCAGGGAGCGACCGGTGCTCCTCGGGGATTGGGCGGGCATGTACCCTCCCCGCTAACTTGGTCGGTTTGGTGGGACACGAAGAGGGGCTTCCTTTGAAAAAAAAGAAGGCGATAAAAAAGACGAGATCGAGTGTCATACAGCCTGTAGAGGAGGAGCCATTGGAGGAGGAGATGGACGAAACTGTTGAAGTGGATGATAGTCCGAAAAAGAAGAAGAAGAAGAGAGGGTCTTCTAGGAAATCGATTGCTGCGGAGCACGTTGAGGAGGAACCAATGGAGGACGCGGATATAGAAGAAGCAGCTGGAGTCGACGATTGTGTCAAGCAGCAGGTATGTTTTCTTTGACTATTTTTTCCCTCTTTTCATGTTTTCCACAGTTCCTGGAGGTATACGAGAATCCTCCTGTTGTCGTCGACTCGGATCTCGTCAATCTCGAGTCGCCCGAGATGGACGAATGGCTCACGCAGCTGCGGGATGTTATATCAGATCTGGAGCTTGCAGGTTTGCAGGCGCTTCAGCGCGACCTCGACGTGCCGCTGCCGCTTTGGACGCGAATTATACTACTCCAAGCGCCAGATCAGCTGTCCTTTGAGGTGGGCGATTGGATTAAGGATTTCGACGTCTGTGCGACGCCGTGTGCGATACGGGTATGCATTTGTGCTGTATGTTAGGGGGGTATACTGATAGCGCTTTGTAGTGTGAAGCGTGTGTCGCGCGCGGAGCGGATGCGATGTGCGAGCGCGTGACGGTGGCGAGGATTAACAGGGGCCGAAGAGAGTCACAGTTTTGTCGGGCGTGCTTTTTCGACGGTGAAGAGTTTTGTGCCAGGGAGGGTGTGTCCTACAAGTCGCGGAGGCTGAAGAGGTGGCCAATGTCTGACATGAAAGCGAAGCAGCCTCTCGCTGCGCCTGAGCCAAAGAAGAAGCGACAGTCCCTTGCTCTCGATAGTGCCACGGAGAAGGTGAGGCTTTGTCGAGTTTTCTTTACTGCTATGTTTTTTGACGCGTTCGTGATAGTTTGTAGCACTGTTCGCGTCGACTGCCGCCGCTGATCGCGTCAACGAAGAGTCCCCTGTTATGGACGCCTGGTTCGCGGATATCCGTGCGCTGCTTGGCGAGATGACCTCTCGCACACAGCTGGAGTGTCGGCGCAAGGTGAACGTGCCGCTTGATGTTTGGGCGAGGATTGTCTTGGGCCGCCTGCCGAACCAACTCCCTCTGCCTGTCGGGCCTTGGATCCTGGACTTTGACGTCCATCCTACGCCAAGAGAGCACTCCTGTACGTATTGCGAAGAGAAAGGCGAGCCGTGTGAGCGCATATCCACGAGAAAAGTGTCCGTAGGGGTTGGGGAGGAGGCAAAACGGTGTTGTCCATATTCTGCAGAGGATGTTTCTTTGCAGGGAAAGCGCGGTGTGGCTACGACGAAAGGGGCGCCAGGCTTTTGGATAAGTGGGTGGCCTGGTGAAGGCGCAGGATGATGATGATGAGGAGGAGGAGGGTGGAGATGTAGCGGAGGGGAGTGGGGATGAGGATGAGCAGGAGCAGGAGCCGAGTGGTGCTCAGGACATGCAGCTTGACGTGCCACTCCCGCCCCCGGTGATGGGCGAGTTTAGCATCGACACCGAGCACGGTGTGCTCAGCGGTCGCTCCATGTCGATGGCGCCGCCTAGGTCCCTTCCACCGTCTACGAACGTGCCGCCGGCGAGGGCCATGAGCATGGCGCCTGCACGAACGCTGGACAAGACGAGCATGGGGCCGCCCACGTCTTCTCCTCAGGCACGGCTTATTGATCGCCTAGAGCGCGATGTGGAGAAGCAGACGCAAGAGCTGGAGCTGAAGGAGGAGGAGCTGCGTGTTGTACGGGAAGGGCTCAAGGCAAAAGAAGTGGCGTTGCGCACGTTGGAGATGGAGCTAGAAGAGGCTGCGCGGAAGAAGCGGGAGGAGGCTGAGCGATGGCAGCGAGAGGAGAGGGAGAGAGAGGCGGAGGTGCAGGCGCTGAAGGCTGAGAATGAGCGGATAGCGCGGAAGCTTGATGAGGCGACGAGGAATGAGCAAGAGTTGAGGGCTATGGTTGATGTAGTGAGGAGGACTGTTAATGTGGGTCCATGAGTCAGGCTGTTCTTCTAGTTGTTGTGTGAATATACCGTTCCCCGTTCCTTGATTGGCGTTCCCTTTTCGGTAGCGATCTGGCTAAGGTTAGGGTTTGCCCTTCTTGTCCCTTGCAATCGCGACTGTTATTTCATTTAACTATTTTCTATTGCTTCAATTTCGCGCAATGTCTCAAGACGTCGCACCGAGCGACAATGCGGCCTCCTCCAACGACCAACTCGTGCAAAATTCGAGTCAAAATGGCGGGTCAACGCCGCCACAATCCGAGTTCGAAATGCTGCTCGCCCAGCTCAAGGATAATCCGCACCAGCCGATCAAGTGGCGAAGGGTCATCGACATCGCGCAAGGCAGCGGCGAGACTGAGAAGATTCGGACAGCGTACGAGGCACTGCTACAGCAATACCCAAACACGGTCCGTGCGCTGCTGCGTCTTTCCCAAATTTCTTACCTAGCCTTTCTTTAGGCGGCTGCTCAAATTGCGTACATCGAGCACTACCTAAGTCAGCCGCGTACGCTTTTGGAATCTGCGCAAGAGGCCGAATCCCTCTTCAAGCGCTGGGTCAAAAGCTCCCCTTCGGTTGAGCTTTTCCGCTTTTACTTGACTTATATTCGGTGCGTTGCCGAGGCGAGATATTGTTGTCCTTTGCTGAACGATATCTAGACGCATACATGCCGACCCGACGCGCAGGGATCCCGAGAAACGCGAAACAATTCGCAAGGCGTACGAATTCGCGCTCAATCCTCCCCACGGCATCGGTCAGGACAAAGATAGCGGTGATATATGGCTTGACTATATTCAGTTTCTCGGCGAAGCGGACGTGCGTGCGTTTTTCTTGGTTTCTTTTTCCCTTCCTGAACAGGCGCGTAGACGACGACGACCTGGGACGCACAGCAGAACATGGATGCCCTTCGAAAAGTATACCACCGCGCTGTACAGATTCCATTGGACAATGTAGAGCGACTTTGGCAAGACCTCGAGTCTTTCGAGATGAAGCTGAATCGCATTACCGCCCAAAAGTTCATGTCCGACCTTTCACCAGCCCATATGCAAGCCAGGACCGTCTATCGTCAACTGATGATCATGTCACCGGCCTTTATCCACCCGCAACAGGACAGAACGCGCAAGACATGTATCTTCCGACGCTGCCAACGTTCAATCAAGAGGACCGCGCACTCGTCGGCAGATGGAAAGCATACCTCAAATGGGAAGAAAGCAACCCCCTCGAGATTGAAGAAAAGGACCGCCCGTTTCTGATACTCAGATTACAAACCGTGTATCGAAAAGCTGTAGTGCGAATGCGATATTATTCCGAGATCTGGTATGTGTGTGTTTTTTTTTGCTGTCCAGCTCTGCGGCGTTGGTATCTGTGTGAACCCTGGCATGTTGATATTCCCTGGTGGTAGGTTCTTGGCCTACTCGTGGACAAGAAGCGTCGGCAAGAAAGATGAAGCTATGAATATTCTGAAGAATGGGCGAGAGGCAAATCCTTTGAGGTGACAACTTCCACTTTTTGGTCGGAGTGTTTGCTGATTCCCCTCTTAGTCATCTCCTGACCTACGCGTATGTAGACGCGCTCGAGCTCGACAAGCGATATAAAGAAGTCGAAGAAGTGTATGACGCGTTTCTGCCGGACTCGCTGCCGACCTCGATGTAACGGAAGAGCGCATCAAGGCCGCCGCGCCTCAAATGGCGTGAACGGAATGGTGAGACTACGGATAGCTCTCAAAGCTCGCAAGATTCAGACGGCAAGTCTCGTAACAATGACGAACTTTTGGAAAAGCGGCAAGAGTATTCGCTTGCCTACATCAACTATATGCGGTTCATCAGGCGGATACATGGCGTAACCGGGGCGCGACTGATTTTCAAGAGGGCGAGGGTAGACAAGCGGTAACTTGGCATGTGTACGAGGCATCAGGTACTCGCGTTCCTTTGTCTCTGATCTTTCGATACTCACCTCAGCACGACAGCTATGATTGAGTATCATTGTGGCACCGAAAAACAGGTAGCGACGAACATCTTCGTCAAGGCTAACTCCGACTATGGGACTGATGTTGAGTTCGTCGTGCGCTACCTCAACTATCTGCTTTCCATAGGTGACGAAAAGAGTATGTTTGTCATCCAGTTCATTATCTCGCGCTCACACTTTGCTAACCAGATGCTCGGACACTTTTCGAGGAGTCGACCCAAAAGTTCACGCCCGACGTGGGTCGTCCAATCTGGGAGCGCTGGGCCAAGTATGAATATCAGTACGGCGACCTCGAGGCCTCTCTCAAGCTCGAAAAGCGTATGGCCGAAGTATTCCCCAACGATCCACCCATCAAGCGCTTCGCGATGCGGCACATCCACCTGAACATTGATGCCATCGCCAACCGCGATATTGGATTCGCCATTGCGCGCAAGTCGGCGCCAAAGGAGCCCTCCTCGCACGCCGCAATCCCGCCACAAGCCAATCAACAAGGGGTGAAGCGCGCTGCCTCGCCGGGGAACGATTACCGCAAGAACGCAAACAACCGGGAGGACAACAACCATAACAAACGCTTACGGCCGAATTCGCCTCCGCCTCGGAGAGACTGGGGTGACCGGGACCGAGGGAGGCGGTACAGTCCGCCGCCTCCGAAGGAGCGTGCGCCGCTGCCGCCCCCGCGGAGGGAGCGGGAGGAAGAGAAGCCTGTTGTGCTTCCGGGAGTGGTGCATTGGTTCCAGGCGCAGCTGCCGCCTGCGGCTGGGTTTGACGGACCTGTGTTTAGGACGGATGATTTGATGGGGTTGTTTAGAGGTGCGGTTATTCCGGCGAGTCAGGGGACTGCGAGGGTGAGGAGTCCGCCTCCGCCGCCGTCGAGGGGTGGTTAGTGTTTTTGTTGAGCCTTTTGGGTGGATTGGTTGCTGATGATTTCTTTTCGTTATAGGCGGACGACCGGGGCCGGATTATAGTCCGTATCAGGGACCTGGTGGCGGTGGCGGCGGCGGCGGTCGGGCTGGAAGAAGGTATTGAAATGTATGTGCTATTGAATATGCTATCTCTGCTGCAATCTACTTTTGCTGTGTCATGTTGTGTTTTTGAATGAATCCATTTTTGTTTTACTTTGTGATTAGTCTGCATGTACTGGAAATATGTGTATTGTAATAGTAGGGGTTTAACCATAAGTTTGCCAGATGTAACTGTGTAATGTGTTATGCTGCAAACTTGTTTTTTTAAAATAAGTTCACTACCAAGTGCACAGCCTAATTAGGCAATCCCACTGCAGGCAGGCCTGGAACATTGCCATTTGGAGTAATAGCCCTGAGTTCAAGCTTCCCAATCTGAGAAGTCTGAAGGTTGTGACTTGTAATTTCCACATAGGTTGGTTCTTTGCCTATCACAAGGGCCATAATGCAATTTAGAGCCCTGACTCCTAATGGCTACTATGAAGGTGGATCAAAGATGCACAAGAAGTTTGTAATGAGATAAGATTAGTGAATAGCACGAGTTACCCAGTCCGAGTCCCGGCTTGGGTGTGTTGCAGGTTGGGGTTGGATCTCAGATCATGCACCTGAGGAAAACCCGGCAACCCGTGTTGACCCGTGGTTGAACTTGGCTTGTTATAGTAATAAATTTTAATGAATGCTACAAGTTTCATTAAAATAGAATGACTATAATATTACTCAGAAATAACATTCTTACCAATTTCCTTCACTGTTAAGCCGACTAAGCCTTGCAGCATTTGCTGAATAATGATTGAACTGTTTAGATCAGATCACTTTGCCTCTCAATGTTACTATATTATTATGGGCTAATTAGATCAAATCACTTTTCCTCTAAATGTTACTATATTATTATGGACTAATCTTTGCATAATGAATAATAAAGGGAAAATAAAGAGTTTAAGGTTTCATAATATGTAACAGTTAATTTTGGCTTTAAATAAGGTTTAAAAAGGAAATTTTCCGCTTTTGCCTAACAATAATTGTTTATATAATGAAATTGGACTCTGAATAAAAAGCAACATCTGTAAAGAGTATGCATAACAGGTAACAGCTTATAAAGACTACACTGTAATAGTATAATACTCTTGGAGCACAATGCTTATTGATCTCAGATGTTAATCTTGGGCTTGTTATACATCTTCTTTTTGTGTTCTTTTGCTCTTCTAGCGTGGTTTAGCTTTGCATCAACTATTATGCCTTTAGATATATTCCAAGATTTGTTCTTATGCTTTTTTGCGTAGTGGCACTCTTTAAACCATTATTTGATCACCATTTTAACAGTGTAAGCTAGGGTTTAAAAGTTAAGTTATATAACTGCTCTTAAATTGGTCTTTAACTAGTTATGATTAATATAGTTATTCAAAAAGCTAATAATAAATACCTGATAATAATTGATTAATAACTAGTCATAATTGCTTTAATTAAGTGGTAACCAAGCATAATTGCTTTACTAATAACCTCTTTATTAAACTATGTACTTGTAATTAGCAAAAGTGTTCCTTGTTGCCAACTAAGAATAAGAATCTTTGTTATATTTATTGTTGCAAAGTTTTTAAATGAATAACATTATTATTTGCTCTTTTATGCTCACAAATATAATAAATATATTAAAATGCAAAGGAAATAATTTATTAATGTCATGCTTGCTATCAAAAACCTTAAAAAAAGGTGCAAAGCTCATTAGCATTCCTCGATGTAAACGCGGATTCCGAGGGTAGGGAGCGTTTTCAGAGGCCTCTGCACACTCCACACCCCACCTTACCCCTTTACCCAACTTCCTACTCAAGGGAGTTCAATGAGACAGCTTAAATCAAGTCAAACACTCATTTCACTCTAAAGCTGTATCATGTTCGCTCTCTGCTGCTCCTACTGCAGCCAGCCCACTCTCTGGGCTCTTCCTGGACTTACCCAGCCTGTGTCTGGTGTTGTAGTAACAACAGAGGCCACTCACAGGGCGCCCTGGGAGGTTTAAGCAAGAGCTCACACACTCTGCCTCTTTGTCTCTTACCATCATCATCTCACAGAGACAAGCAGTTTGTGATTCCTCCAGTCCTCTTGCTCAGGACTGATGCCATACACCTCTAGAGCACTGTCTGAAGCCGCCTACCCAGCCCAAAACCAGTCCAGACAGGTCCAAAGTGCCCATTTTGAGGGAATTCGCACTTTTGCTCTCCCAGGCAAGCACCACTCGCTCTACTCGGTCCTCCTGCTCAGGACTGATGTACTGGCACCCTAGAACCCTATTGGAAGTGTCCGCTCCGGCCCCAGAGCGCTAGCGCTCCCGCTGCTCTCCCTGCTTCCAGTATGTGCCAATGTCTCACATCCAGCTCTTCAGAGCTGATGCCCATTTTGTGCCCAGATACCCATTCCTTTCCAAAGGACTCCTTCTCAAGGACATTCTGTGGGCTATCTGGTCACAGGTGCGCTCTCTGCACCCTCTCACTTCCCTCCAGCTAAATCTGTGTTATCTGGTCACAGTTAGCTCCGCATTTTTGCGTCCTTTCCCTGTGGCTACACCACACATCCCTCTCCAAGCGGCTCACCACCGCTTATTGAGCTCAATACTCAGCTCAGCGTGCTATACCGCCCTGGACTTGGTATCCTCCTTGTACTTCCTTGTCATTGTTGATCAGTGGTACAGCTCAATCTGTGCTTGCGACCGCGTTCAACACCTGGTTGTACAGCGTGTGCCTGACTCCTACCAAGGAGTGTAAATCAGGGCGCTGATTGATAGACGAGTTCGCTCTCTGAGTGCGCCGTAACACATTCGCTCTCTGAGTGTTCGATAGGCTTGGTTAAGGATCGGTCGGTACCCAGCTCAGGCGCCCTCTATTCGCTTACAACCTGGGTGTTCTCTTTGCGAGGGCATTCGCGTTCTGAGTGTTAGACTGGCCAAAAGGCAGCAAGAGGGCGAGAAGCCTGCGCAGACAGCCTTAGGTGCACATTCTGCTGACAACGTTCCTGAACCAGGAAGCGGATCATGTCTGATGTTGACGAGCTCGATGGTATCTCTCGCAATCATTCACCTCCTCGCCCCCATTCGCCCTATGATCAGGATCCAGACGAGCGCGAAGCGATTCGCTTGCGCGCTGAGCAGCTTCAGGACCTTGTCAAGCGGTTTGCGGATGGGTCTATCAAATCCCAAGGCGAGTTCTTGCAGCTTGCCCGCAAAACCGGCGCGTCTGCTGGCGAAATGGACGACTATATCGAACAAGTCGCCCAAATCATTGAACAGCGCAAGAAGCCGGACAAGGCTCCCGAGCACGATAGGACTCCTGAGCGCGATGCTACATTCCAACGAGAGCTGGATGAAGAGGCGCAAAGACGTGCCGTTGAAGAGGCCGCTTGGGCCGCGTTCGCGGCGCAGCTCGATGCTGCTGCTGCTACAGCGCCTGCCGCGCAGCCCGCTTCAGCCGCCGGACCCGTGGCTGGTCCGTTATCAGCTTCGTTGCTCTCTAGGCTCCTTGGAGCAGAGTCTACTCCGTCCGGCATCTCTGCTTCAGTCCTCGCTGCAGCTCCGCATCTTGCGCAGCTTGCAGCTCCCTCTAACCTCACTCCTCATATCGAGGAGACTCAGCGCATTCGACGTCTCCTCACTACTGAGAAGGACATCGACGCTATCATCAATGCGTGTCAGATGCAGTCACTCCTTGATCCATTTGCGTGCTCCTTCTGGCGCTCCATTGTGCTGGAGCAGTATGTGGATTTTGAGAAGCTCTTTGCCTCCATTCACTCTGGCACAAATCAGCAGGAGGACACCAAGGACTTTGCCGGTGGCTACGTCATCATGCGCAAGGACCAGTCCACTGCTCGCCGCACCCTCACCCAAGAGTCCGAGTGGACACGCGTCTTCGATGCGTATGCCACCGGTGTTGGGCTCATCTACCCTCACCGCAAGGACGAACTCCGGGGTTACCGTGCGCTCATCATTGAGCTGTTTCGCGCTACACCCTCGAATCCAGCGTTCCCTATTCGCTGTGATAAGGAGACTCGCATTCGCTATGCTAACTCTCCTTTCCATCTCGATGATCGCACTGCGCTCCAGCTTCCTCTTCTCTCTGAGATGTTGCGCACCTCTGAGGGAGCAAATCCTCGCAAGCGGTCCTCTGACTCTGGCAGCTCACAGTCTGCGACGCGTCGTCGCATTGTTTGCCAGAATTGGAATCTGGGTAAATGCTCATCTCCGTGCTCCGCAGGCCGTCTTCACGGTTCTTGCAGTGAGTGCGGAGGAAAGCACACAGCCAAGAGCCAACCAGCCTGCCTCATCCTCCTCGAAGCCAAACGAGCAGTCGCTCGTTCAGGAGCGAGTTCAGGCGGCGCTGATGAAGCCTAAGTCGTTGAAGCGTGAATCAGACGCTGTACCACCACCACCACGCTTTAAGCGCGGTTATGTATTTACTACCAATGTACTATCAGAATCTAAAACGCCTTCGAGCATCTCTTCCACTTATACTGCTCCTCCGCTTCCTTTACCTCCTCAGCAAATTCTCAACGACTCCTCCATCCAGCAGTCTCTTGCTGCAGTAGCTGACTACATCAAGGTCAGCACACCTATCGACATTGACCGCTTTGAGCGGCTTCTTGCCAAACATCCCAATCAGCCCTTTGTGAGCTCTATCATCTGCTCACTCCGTGAAGGGTTCTGGCCTTTACACGATGGTCAGTGGGAAGCGCACCTCAGAGACAAGATTAGAGACAACTACTCTACTGAGGAGTGCGATCTTGTTGAGCTGCGCAAACAGCGAGATCAAGAAGTTGCTGCTGGCCGCTGGTCCCCTGCGCTTCCAGAAGGCTTTAAGCTCTTGCCTGGAATGCGCCTGTCACCCATGTTTGTGGTCTGGCAGAAGGGTAAACCACGCGTCGTCATGGACCATACAGGCAATGGTCTCAATGATGGCATTGCCAGAGCCGATGCCAAAGTCAAGTACGACGATATGCACTCCTTTGGGCAGGTACTGCATGACGTCCTACAAGCTCATCCTCACGAGGAGATCCTGCTTTTCAAGAGCGACATCTCTAAAGCGTTCCTCAATCTCCCCGTTCATCCCATTTGGCAGCTACAACAAGTTGTCATTGTTGACGGCCGCTATCACATTGTGCGCCGTCTCATCTTTGGCAGTCGTGCATCACCATACTGCTGGTGTTCGTTCTCTGGCCTGGTTAACTGGGTTGCTTGGGAGCTAGATATACCAGATCTGCACGACTACATGGATGACTTCTATGGCTGGGACACCAATCACAATCTGGTGCTCTTTCATGGACAGCGACGTCCCCGACGTCAAGTCCAGCTTCTCCTTCTGTGGGACTCTTTGGGCATCCCATACGAAGATAAGAAGCAGGAACACGGTCCTCAGCTAAAAGTCATTGGTTTCTGGTTAGACACTGTTCACGGGTCTATCTCTCTCTCACCAGACTCCATTGCGGACATGATCACCACCATTCAGTTGTTCTTGTCCCAGCAAAAGCCTGTACTCAAGGAGTGGCAGTCCTTGGGTGGGTATCTCAACTGGGCTCTTAATGTGCTGCCTTGGGCACGGCCAGCACTTACAGAGCTCTACCGCAAGATGAGCGGTAAAACACTGCAGTACAAAGGCATTCCATTGAACGTTGAGGTTAGAGCAGATCTCACTTGGTTTGTCAATGCATTACAACACTGCATCGGAGTGCGCTTTGTGAATGCGCAGGCGTGGGATGACTCTGAGGCTGATATGGTCTATTGGACAGATGCGAGTAATCTGGGCCTCGCTTTTGTCTATGCTGGGAATGGCTTTAGCTATCAACTCCGAACCATCACCGGAGTTGACACCTTCTTTAGGGAGCTTGTAGCTATTCTTTGCGCTGTTCATAATGCTGCCTCTCATCCCTCTCCGCCTCGCAGGCTGTTAATCCATTCTGACAGTCTGGACTCCGTCTCAGTGTTTAACACTTTGGCTGCTTCACAGTCAAGTCACAATGCTGTTCTGCTTGCCATTGCTGATATTGTCCTGCGCACCGGCATTGACGTTCGTGTGCGGCACATCCGCGGGGTTGACAACGTGATGGCAGACATGTTGTCCCGCCTACTGTTCTCTGACTTTCAGAAACAGTTCCCCTCCTACCGCGTCCGCACTATGGAGCCACCTTGTGAGCTCCTACCGGCGCGATGGAGAGAGTGCTTTTAGAGGCATTGGGCGAGGGCGGACAGCCTCGTCACCCTCGCCCACCTATGGACTTGCAAAAACTAGATGAACTCGTCTTGTATCTGCAGGCCCATGCTATCGAGACCTCTACGTGTATCAACTACTCTACTGGGGCTAGAGATTACGCCCGCTTCTGTAAAGCACACAATCTGTCTCTGGATCCTACTCCGGAGACTCTAGCACGTTACATTGCATACACGTCCCAATTCATTGGCTCTGCTCCTAAATACTTAACCGGGGCGAAGCACTTCCTCAATGACCTTTATCCTCACTTTGGTGACGCTCGTGCTTCAGCGCTTGTTCAAGCCGCTATCCGTGGGTCAAAGCAGGTCCGGGCAGATCCTATAGCTAGGAAGCCCCCTCTTCGACTTCATCACCTTCAGCTCTTTGTGGACGTCGCAAACCAGACCCACAAGTATGATGACTTTCTCTTTGCTACAATCATGGCATGCGGCTTCTATGCTGTTCACCGGATGGGAGAGCTGGTGCAGCCTAATCAGAAGAAGCTACGTGATTGGAAGAAGATCATCAAGCGTGCCAGCCTCACATTTGAGACTGGGTATGCAGGCTATCGCTTGCCTTACCATAAGAGCGATCCCTTCTATCAGGGCACTGACATACTGTTTACCTCTCAGACTGTGGCTGATCCTATCACCCTTCTGAAGCAGTATGTCCACCGCAGAGACAAGCTGCATGGTGCTCGAGCGGCTCTCTTCATACGTGAAGATGGCATTATACCAACTAGATCCTGGTTTGAGTCCAAGTTCTTTGCGCTGGTGAGCAAAGACTTTGGTGGTCACTCGGTTCGTTCTGGGGGTATAACACACTATGCATCCCTTGGACTCTCTGAGACCATACTCCAAGCCCTAGGCCGTTGGTCATCCTCTGCGTGGAAGATCTATATACATGACCATCCTGCAGTACGTGCCGCTCAGCAGCTAGCAGTTCAAAATTAAAACCTCTACTTAAAAAACCTCCCTCATCTCGCGTTTCGTAAACATCCTTTTGCACCTCCATCCACCCCTCCACTACACACACACACATAGCATAGTAGGCACTTTACGATACGCTGAATTGATGGGGCCCTCGGGGTCCAGTTTTGACCTAACCTTGTGTGATCTAACAAGCATAGGCTGTGCAAGCTCGTTCCTACCTTCTAAGATAGGTGACATCCACCTTTGACAGTCATGTGATCAACTGTGTGACGGCGCCTCCCTCCCAATATTCATGGCCACACTTGCACTTCGGGCAGAAATTTCAACCATAGAAAGTAGCCTTAATGTGTTCGGAGATTTCTATAGTCGGAGATTTTTTATATTAAGGATAAATAGAGAGATATATAAACATTTTTCTCAAAATGCACGGAGAGCCATAAGAACAACAACCAACACTACTTCAAGTTTCTGCTCAAAAATTTTTGCGCACCCTCAGAATGCGGAAAAGATCATGTGACGCTCGTGGCGCACGCTTGCGTAGCGCCTTGCGGTGACCACGAGCCCACGGCCTGTCACCCATTCCTTTCTACCACTACTGCCGGCTATGGGACGTCGCAAAAAGAATGATCCAACCCATAAACTGGGTCACCATGCCAAGGTCTGTGCCTCTCAGCATGCCCTAGGGAAGTTAGCTGAGAATAGAGAAGAAAAAGAAGCGACAGGAAGAACCCACACCAGATGCTGATGAGGAATGGGAAAAGCCTCGTTTAGAGCCTAGTGTCGTTGTCCCGGAGGCAGCTGAATTCGACGTTGATGATGATGGCATCCAGATTCTGGCCAATGATGGGACAGATGTGCCCATCTTCCAATCTGCAAACGATCTTGATGCTTGGCTCTCCTTTGCAAATGAGAGGCTTTCCGAATGTACACTCCCCATTGCTGCGCCTCCGCCAAACAAACGAGGCCCGTACTCGGTCGACCGGATTGATGCCCAGCCTGCCAAACGGACGCAGCAGCATCACGCGAGATGCGCAGCGCTAGCTCAGCAACGCGAGGAGAGGGAAAACACACGACTCGGACTGAAAACCACCACGCTTAAGGCATTCTTTCAGCCGAAAGCTGACCTGGGCCAGACATCATTCCAGAATCACGATATTGTTGATTTGACGTTGTCCGACTCGGAGACAGAGGAGCCGGATGCTGAGGATGATTGCGATATTGCAGTGCCAGACATTGCAGTCATGGTGGATAATGGAGAGGAGATGGATCTGGATGCAAACAGCCCGGAGGTTCCTCAATCATCGCCGAGGGTGGATTTGCCGCGAGGGATAAAGAGAGCAAGAATTGTCAGCGCATCAGAGGAAAGCACAGCGACGACAGGAGGAATGAATTCTGATGAGGTGGAGGATGGCAGCCGTACTCCTGCAGCAGACATAGGGCTGGAAAGAGCTCATGTCAAAGATCCTGTTGTTCTCGATCAGGATGAACGCAACGAAGAGGGACTGCTCAACATGCCTGAACTCGAAATCATCATCAAGGATGACAATGAGGATAATGGTGATGTTCAACAGCGCCCTACCGTCCAAATACCCCATTCTTCTGTCCTTCCATTCTTCTCATTCGCCGACGAAACATTCCAACCAGATGACACCAATAAATCTGTTCATCGTCAGCCAAAGCAACAGGCTCCTGATCAAGATGGAGTTAAAGAAACCTTGGAGCTGGTTGAGGGTATATTGCGTCCTTGGCGGAAAACAGAACATGGTTATTGTGATCCAAAGCTTGGTATTGTATTGTGGACACGGCTTGAGCTGATTGCGCAACATCTGCGCGTCTTCAAAGCCACAGGATATCTTAATTGGGTTGGGTGCTCGGAACAGGTTGCAGTAGCGGCTGGGCGAGGAAAAGCATTAGCGCGGCGTCTGCAAGAGTGGTTAATCGACTTGGCTCAAGACAAAACTGCCATACCCACCGCAAACTACGGTCCCAAAAATCAATCAATCCTCGCAGATGAGCACATCGCCAACGATATCCACCTGCATCTCCAGACGAAGGGAAAATACGTGTCCGCTGGCCATGTTGTCTGATACGTCGCGACATCAGAGTTCCAAGCTCGGCTGCGTGTGCCCAAAGTCTTTTGCTGTGTACCGCCCAGCGCTGGATGGTTGTGATGAGCTATCGCTGGGGTAGAGAGGGGAGCGAGTTGTATTCTGATGGTCGATGTAAACGCGGATTCCGAGGGTAGGGAGCGTTTTCAGAGGCCTCTGCACACTCCACACCCCACCTTACCCCTTTACCCAACTTCCTACTCAAGGGAGTTCAATGAGACAGCTTAAATCAAGTCAAACACTCATTTCACTCTAAAGCTGTATCATGTTCGCTCTCTGCTGCTCCTACTGCAGCCAGCCCACTCTCTGGGCTCTTCCTGGACTTACCCAGCCTGTGTCTGGTGTTGTAGTAACAACAGAGGCCACTCACAGGGCGCCCTGGGAGGTTTAAGCAAGAGTCGATGTAAACGCGGATTCCGAGGGTAGGGAGCGTTTTCAGAGGCCTCTGCACACTCCACACCCCACCTTACCCCTTTACCCAACTTCCTACTCAAGGGAGTTCAATGAGACAGCTTAAATCAAGTCAAACACTCATTTCACTCTAAAGCTGTATCATGTTCGCTCTCTGCTGCTCCTTCTGCAGCCAGCCCACTCTCTGGGCTCTTCCTGGACTTACCCAGCCTGTGTCTGGTGTTGTAGTAACAACAGAGGCCACTCACAGGGCGCCCTGGGAGGTTTAAGCAAGAGTCACACACTCTGCCTCTTTGTCTCTTACCATCATCATCTCACAGAGACAAGCAGTTTGTGATTCCTCCAGTCCTCTTGCTCAGGACTGATGCCATACACCTCTAGAGCACTGTCTGAAGCCGCCTACCCAGCCCAAAACCAGTCCAGACAGGTCCAAAGTGCCCATTTTGAGGGAATTCGCACTTTTGCTCTCCCAGGCAAGCACCACTCGCTCTACTCGGTCCTCCTGCTCAGGACTGATGTACTGGCACCCTAGAACCCTATTGGAAGTGTCCGCTCCGGCCCCAGAGCGCTAGCGCTCCCGCTGCTCTCCCTGCTTCCAGTATGTGCCAATGTCTCACATCCGCTCTTCAGAGCTGATGCCCATTTTGTGCCCAGATACCCATTCCTTTCCAAAGGACTCCTTCTCAAGGACATTCTGTGGGCTATCTGGTCACAGGTGCGCTCTCTGCACCCTCTCACTCCCCTCCAGCTAACCTGTGTTATCTGGTCACAGTTAGCTCCGCATTTTTGCGTCCTTTCCCTGTGGCTACACCACACATCCCTCTCCAAGCGGCTCACCACCGCTTATCGAGCTCAATACTCCGCTCAGCGTGCTATACCTCCCTGGACTCGGTATCCTCCTTGTACTTCCTTGTCATCGTCGATCAGTGGTACAGCTCAACCTGTGCTTGCGACCGTGTTCAACACCCGGTTGTACAGCGTGTGCCTGACTCCTACCAAGGAGTGTAAATCAGGGCGCTGATTGTTAGACGAGTTCGCTCTCTGAGTGTGCCGTAACACGTCCGCTCTCTGAGTGTTCGATAGGCTTGGTTAAGGATCGGTCGGTACCCAGCTCAGGCGCCCTCTATTCGCTTACAACCTGGGTGTTCTCTTTGCGAGGGCATTCGCGTTCTGAGTGTTAGACTGGCCAAAAGGCAGCAAGAGGGCGAGAAGCCTGCGCAGACAGCCTTAGGTGCACATTCTGCTGACAACGTTCCTGAACCAGGAAGCGGATCATGTCTGATGTTGACGAGCTCGATGGTATCTCTCGCAATCATTCACCTCCTCGCCCCCATTCGCCCTATGATCAGGATCCAGACGAGCGCGAAGCGATTCGCTTGCGCGCTGAGCAGCTTCAGGACCTCGTCAAGTGGTTTGCGGATGGGTCTATCAAATCCCAAGGCGAGTTCTTGCAGCTTGCCCGCAAAACCGGCGCGTCTGCTGGCGAAATGGACGACTATATCGAACAAGTCGCCCAAATCATTGAACAGCGCAAGAAGCCGGACAAGGCTCCCGAGCACGATAGGACTCCTGAGCGCGATGCTACATTCCAACGAGAGCTGGATGAAGAGGCGCGAAGGCGTGCCGTTGAAGAGGCCGCTTGGGCCGCGTTCGCAGCGCAGCTCGATGCTGCTGCTGCTACAGCGCCTGCCGCGCAGCCCGCTTCAGCCGCCGGACCCGTGGCTGGTCCGTTATCAGCTTCGTTGCTCTCTAGGCTCCTTGGAGCAGAGTCTACTCCGTCCGGCATCTCTGCTTCAGTCCTCGCTGCAGCTCCGCATCTTGCGCAGCTTGCAGCTCCCTCCAACCTCACTCCTCATATCGAGGAGACTCAGCGCATTCGACGTCTCCTCACTACTGAGAAGGACATCGACGCTATTATCAATGCGTGTCAGATGCAGTCACTCCATGATCCATTTGCGCGCTCCTTCTGGCGCTCCATTGTGCTGGAACAGTATGTGGATTTTGAGAAGCTCTTTGCCTCCATTCACTCTGGCACAAATCAGCAGGAGGACACCAAGGACTTTGCCGGTGGCTACGTCATCATGCGCAAGGACCAGTCCACTGCTCGCCGCACCCTCACCCAAGAGTCCGAGTGGACACGCGTCTTTGATGCGTATGCCACCGGTGTTGGGCTCATCTACCCTCACCGCAAGGACGAACTCCGGGGTTACCGTGCGCTCATCATTGAGCTGTTTCGCGCTACACCCTCGAATCCAGTGTTCCCTATTCGCTGTGATAAGGAGACTCGCATTCGCTATGCTAACTCTCCTTTCCATCTCGATGATCGCACTGCACTCCAGCTTCCTCTTCTCTCTGAGATGTTGCGCACCTCTGAGGGAGCAAATCCTCGCAAGCGGTCCTCTGACTCTGGCAGCTCACAGTCTGCGACGCGTCGTCGCATTGTTTGCCAGAATTGGAATCTAGGTAAATGCTCATCTCCGTGCTCCGCAGGCCGTCTTCATGGTTCTTGCAGTGAGTGCGGAGGAAAGCACACAGCCAAGAGCCAACCAGCCTGCCTCATCCTCCTCGAAGCCAAACGAGCAGTCGCTCGTTCAGGAGCGAGTTCAGGCGGCGCTGATGAAGCCTAAGTCGTTGAAGCGTGAATCAGACGCTGTACCACCACCACCACGCTTTAAGCGCGGTTATGTATTTACTACCAATGTACTATCAGAATCTAAAACGCCTTCGAGCATCTCTTCCACTTACACTGCTCCTCCGCTTCCTTTACCTCCTCAGCAAATTCTCAACGACTCCTCCATCCAGCAGTCTCTTGCTGCAGTAGCTGACTACATCAAGGTCAGCACACCTATCGACATTGACCGCTTTGAGCGGCTTCTTGCCAAACATCCCAATCAGCCCTTTGTGAGCTCTATCATCCGCTCACTCCGTGAAGGGTTCTGGCCTTTACACGATGGTCAGTGGGAAGCGCACCTCAGAGACAAGATTAGAGACAACTACTCTACTGAGGAGTGCGATCTTGTTGAGCTGCGCAAACAGCGAGATCAAGAAGTTGCTGCTGGCCGCTGGTCCCCTGCGCTTCCAGAAGGCTTTAAGCTCTTGCCTGGAATGCGTCTGTCACCCATGTTTGTGGTCTGGCAGAAGGGTAAACCACGCATCGTCATGGACCATACAGGCAATGGTCTCAATGACGGCATTGCCAGAGCTGATGCCAAAGTCAAGTACGACAATATGCACTCCTTTGGGCAGGTACTGCATGAGTCCTACAAGCTCATCCTCACGAGGAGATCCTGCTTTTCAAGAGCGACATCTCTAAAGCATTCCTCAATCTCCCCGTTCATCCCATTTGGCAGCTACAACAAGTTGTCATTGTCGACGGCCGCTATCACATTGTGCACCGTCTCATCTTTGGCAGTCGTGCATCACCATACTGCTGGTGTTCGTTCTCTGGCCTGGTTAACTGGGTTGCTTGGGAGCTAGATATACCAGATCTGCACGACTACATGGATGACTCTATGGCTGGGACACCAATCACAATCTGGTGCTCTTTCATGGACAGCGACGTCCCCACGTCAAGTCCAGCTTCTCCTTCTGTGGGACTCTTTGGGCATCCCATACGAAGATAAGAAGCAGGAACACGGTCCTCAGCTAAAATCATTGGTTTCTGGTTAGACACTGTTCACGGGTCTATCTCTCTCTCACCAGACTCCATTGCGGACATGATCACCACCATTCAGTCGTTCTTGTCCCAGCAAAAGCCTGTACTCAAGGAGTGGCAGTCCTTGGGTGGGTATCTCAACTGGGCTCTTAATGTGCTGCCTTGGGCACGGCCAGCACTTACAGAGCTCTACCGCAAGATGAGCGGTAAAACACTGCAGTACAAAGGCATTCCATTGAACGTTGAGGTTAGAGCAGATCTCACTTGGTTTGTCAATGCATTACAACACTGCATCGGAGTGCGCTTTGTGAATGCGCAGGCGTGGGATGACTCTGAGGCTGATATGGTCTATTGGACAGATGCGAGTAATCTGGGCCTCGCTTTTGTCTATGCTGGGAATGGCTTTAGCTATCAACTCCGAACCATCACCGGAGTTGACACCTTCTTTAGGGAGCTTGTAGCTATTCTTTGCGCTGTTCATGATGCTGCCTCTCATCCCTCTCCGCCTCGCAGGCTGTTAATCCATTCTGACAGTCTGGACTCCGTCTCAGTGTTTAACACTTTGGCTGCTTCACAGTCAAGTCACAATGCTGTTCTGCTTGCCATTGCTGATATTGTCCTGCGCACCGGCATTGATGTTCGTGTGCGGCACATCCGCGGGGTTGACAACGTGATGGCAGACATGTTGTCCCGCTACTGTTCTCTGACTTTCAGAAACAGTTCCCCTCCTACCGCGTCCGCACTATGGAGCCACCTCGTGAGCTCCTACCGGCGCGATGGAGAGAGTGCTTTTAGAGGCATTGGGCGAGGGCGGACAGCCTCGTCACCCTCGCCCACCTATGGACTTGCAAAAACTAGATGAACTCGTCTTGTATCTGCAGGCCCATGCTATTGAGACCTCTACGCGTATCAACTACTCTACTGGGGCTAGAGATTACGCCCGCTTCTGTAAAGCACACAATCTGTCTCTGGATCCTACTCCGGAGACTCTAGCACGTTACATTGCATACACGTCCCAATTCATTGGCTCTGCTCCTAAATACTTAACCGGGGCAAGCACTTCCTCAATGACCTTTATC
>JADNYV010000234.1:0-55498 GCA_015501055.1 Mucidula mucida
TTGTAGAAGTCGGACACAGACCGATCCGCGACGCGCTGAAGAAGTTGTGTGAAGGGAAGGAAAAAGACTGGCCAAAGAAAGCGCACCTTGTATTCTGGGCCGAACGCATCACCACCTCCAAACGGACTCGCATGTCCCCATTTTACGCCACCCACGGTGTCGAACCACTTCTACCCTTCGACCTCCTCTACGCGACATTCCTCTTTCCAGAAATCCACGGCAAGTTGTCGGACGCAGATCTCCTCTACATGAGAGCCCGTCAGCTCGAACGCCGCGACGAGGACATTGCTCACCTTGAAAAGCGGGTCATTGCTTCTCGCTTCCGCTCCATAGGTGACTTTGAACGACGCTTTGCCAACACGATCCACGATTACAACTTCAAACCGGGCGCGTTAGTCTTGGTTCTCAACAAGAAAATCGAGAAAGGAACCAATCAAAAATTTCCGCGATATTTCGGTCCTATGGTCGTCGTCCGTCGCAGCCAAGGAGGCGCATATTACCTGGCCGAGCTCAACGGAGCAGTCTCACGGTTGAAGTTCGCAGCTTTTCCTCATTCCATATTACGCGCGGTCCACGAAGAAGTTCACGGTGACGGAGTTCGTGGATCCAGCCGACCTCGCTGGCATTGTCGACGATGGACTCGACGACAACGTGATGGTTGCGGACAAGAGTATCGGAGCTTGCAATTTTTTTCGTCGGATCACGGATCGAGTGGATCAACCCGGAGGTTGATATTCTAATTGTATGGATGTAGGTTCGCGCATCGCTAGGCGCACAGTCGGTCGACTCGTCGGACTCTCCGTCATGATAAGCTTGACTTCACAATTAGATTACTTACACCTCCTTAATAGCACGTCTCTCTAATAGCACATTTGGTATTCATTTCCTTACTTACATGTTCATACATTCACAACTCACTATAATAGCACGTCGTGGACTTCATTACTACAGTACTTATAGAGCTCTTGCCTAGTCTACCGTATCCAAACACCCAGTTTGCACACGCACGCACGTCCGAACTGAGCTCGCTGCACTCAGAGAAGAACTACGTCTCTACACCAGGCTAGTAATGGATGAATCAAGGCTATCGCTTCCCCTGCAGACGTCTTGTCGTCCTAAGTACAGCAGTAAAATCAATACTTCAAAGTGACTGAAACACTAGCTAAAAGATTACTTCAATTACCTCAGACACCACTCCGTCGCTGTTCACTCGCAAGTCCGGCCGTGCGTCAATCCATTCTATGAATACTTCAAATCCCAGCTGCCATGGCTTCTAGCGACACGCAGCGCTTCATTGAAGCGCTGCACATCTGGGGTATCGTCCTTATCATAAGCAACCCCTGTGCATCCCCTCCCCCCGCCAACCACACATGATGGGAAACCGGCAAAAAACCAAGTCCGAGAGCCGAGATTCTTAGGGAGAACTTGTGTCGCGGCGTCTAGTATGAGGAATACATCCGGATAGTGTAGTTAAAGATAAAAAATGGAAAATACAAGATCTATAGTAGTAGTATACGTGGAAGTAAGGTACAAACAGGCTATGTCGGAGATCACAGGTCTCACTCGGGTCTCACTCGGAAAACATGGCATTTGATGTTGATGCTTCCCACGTCGTTGGCGACGCCTCCGTTGTGAGCAAAACGACGTTCACGGCTCTGACAGCTCTCCACCAAGCGAAACAGTCGACTCCCTTCCCATTCCACACTGTCTAACATTCTCTGGTCACCAAACTGTTTTTGATATTCCAACATATCCGAATTCCCGAAGCTGACGGCGCGCAATGTTATCTGCTCCCGGAACGTTGTTTGGCTAGCCACGAACGCCCTTACATGTCTTCTTCTTCATCGATGCTCACCGTGGTACCGCGCGTTCGGGTTGATATGTTTGAATATCTGAGGAGCATCAATGATTGATCAAGAGGGGCAAAGATGATCGACCAAAATGGCGGGACTCGATTGCGTCGAACCTCGAGGAAGAAGACTGGAGGTACTGGGTGAAACACCTTGAACAAGGTGCTTGCACAGTAGAAACCGGCTACCATGCAGTAAGGGCATGGCATACCCATTTCTTCGTATCGGGCTGATATTTTTCATTCAGAGAGTGTCTACGCGCCGTCTCGCAACGTCTCCATTCCTTCTTGAATGCCTTTCGCCAGGATGCCAACTCTCGTACCGTCCAATTGGTTCATAAGCACGTCAAGTCTTCGATAATAATTGGCGCCAGCTTGGTGACAAGGACCCAAATGAGGAGGTCGACCTGCTGGGAGGGCGAAGTGTGTAAAAATCCTCCTTGATGCGTCGCCAACTATGCAGAACAAGTGAGTTTTACATTTTCAAATTCTCCAGAGAAACTGACTGCTCTCCCAAGATCATCGTCTCTTCAATATTGCTATCATTTCAGGACACGTCGACCGCGCCCATAGCTCCCAGCGACCCGTCGTACCAATTCTCCCACAAGTACGCCCAGACCTCTCGAAGATCTCTTTTCACGCAATACTCGTACATCATCCGCACTGCCCATTCATATATGGCAGCGG
The DNA here is from genome assembly GCA_015501055.1 of Mucidula mucida. Taxonomy (NCBI): domain Eukaryota; kingdom Fungi; phylum Basidiomycota; class Agaricomycetes; order Agaricales; family Physalacriaceae; genus Mucidula; species Mucidula mucida. The sequence goes on from JADNYV010000234.1 coordinate 2,537, forward strand.
TCGAAGGTGTGCCTCGCCGGGAATAAAAGGGTGAGCGCAGTATGGCGTTCCATCATGCCTGTAATTTCTGAGCGTATTCTTAAGACAGAAAGTCACTTTGCTTGCTCAATCTTCGCGGCCGGGTCTTTGAGTTCGCATTTGTCAAACGGCGTGTCCTGAACAGGCAGATTTTCCTTGTCCCTTGTCCAGAGCCAGACGGATGAGTGGCAGCTTATCTTCAGTGCCCATGCGGGACAGTCCATGTCTGACTCGCGTGCATCGCGTCCGGGTCTGGTCCGCCTTCTCTTCAAGCATCGGGTCTCCGGAGTATGAAAGCAGGATCAATGAATGAAAAGCACTCATGTGCGGCCGGGCTCGTAAGTGTCGTCGATAGTTTGTCATTCAGAGTCGTTGGCTGACGGCGCGTAGTCCACCAACAAATGAGTTTGGAGCGTCTCCAGACTCGCTTGCCATGCCTATCTCCCCATATCTTACGAGATGTACGAACTTCGAATAATGCCATATCGCTCCCGAAGTATGTAGCCAAGCTTCGAGTCTGACGTTCGCTTGCCTTGTCGACGCGGGTGCAGTTCTAAGCAAACAATACGCGAGGGAAAGCCAGCATGTCGTATTCACCCATAATGCTGTACAGCTCCAGGTGACCTATTCGTTAACAGATTTCCATTCAAGACTAACCCTATATTGAAGAATATTGGAACTCACATGTTGCATCCATCCCAATTTCCACCACCTTTCCTCTTAGTGCAGGAGAATCCGTTCATCCCAAAACACAGTTGCTCGACTCCCTCCGGAGCTGTATCTCTGGAATAACACGTCGTCTCCGAGCTCCTGCAACAGAATCCGACCTATCCATTCTGATCTCCCGCTCTCTTCCACATGGTTTGCTCATACTGACCACGCCGATGTACTGTGCTGCCGAACGTGAGAAAACTTTTCGCGAATGCGCTGCAGCCAGACACGGTGTCAGAAGTCCATATGGGTGCGTATCATGCGACGCGCCTCCGGCATAGAAACGTCTAAATAGACTTGGACCTCATGGACCAGCCGCACGAGAATCATACTGCCTTCACCATCCAACCGCAAGAGTTCAATCTGCTGTGCAGGGAAATCTTTGCATTCCTACATTCGCCGTCGCTTTGCTCCTCTCGCTGTCTTAGATGGGCTTTCTTCCGACGCGTCCTCACACCAAAGCGCGTCTGGTGTGATCTGACGACTTGTGATCCCGTACACTACATTAACCGTAAGCAGCTTTCGAGTTGGATCAAGCTTAGACTTACAAGAAGCGGTAGCTGGTGACTTTCCAGATTTCATTTGCAAGCATCCTGACGCGTTCTTTCATGGATACCATTGGATCCTCGGCCATAGTGTAAGTGCCATAGAAATGAATCTTTTTTTACTCTGAATAGGTCTCGTATTTCACAGATCATATCCTCTGCATCGCCGTATGTCTCAGCTGCCACCTGGAAAAGCTAGCACGGCCAACCATATGTATTTGCACTTCAACTCACATTGTAAGTATCCTCACCATCATCCGAGTCACTTCCCTCTCCGCCGGCAAGGTTGTTGGTCTAGTAACATGTACAGGGGTCCCCGGTTGTGGCTCTGCATGCGCGCTAGGTCCTGTTGTGTTCCCATCGTCGTTTATGTCCGTTTGCGCTTTTTGCACCGTCGGTGCTTTCCTGGCAGACGGCACACTGCCTCCAGCCCCAGTTGACAGGAAGTATTTTGTTGCATTTTCTTTCGAGAGCACCTTTGAATAGATATGTGCTGTGGCTGATTCTCCATCGCGAGGATCGTAAATTTGTGAGGAAGTGGTAAATACGGACAAAAATAGTAAACAAACCGCCGACGAGCGCGGTAGTAACTACTTTGGGACGTTTTTCGCATCACGTGTTGATGGCAGGGGAGGGATGCAGTAAAATTTTTTATCATATATTGCTTCATGCACAGCTGCCTGTAATAACATGCAATCAGTAAAGGATCATGAACAAAGGCGCAATCTCGGGGTCGTCCTGAACAAGCGCCGCTCTGGCTGCAGGAGTTGAGAGGAGAAATATGACCGTTTCGAGCTCCTCTGGTTCAAACATACGGAAAAACATATGGAGCCAGCCAGCCAGGTGCCAGTCATCGGTGTTCTTGTTGACAGGGCTTATCAGAGTAGAGTATCCCATGTGAAAACAGACATCACTTTGGTTGGGATGCTCCGGAAAGAGGTCCAACCAGTGAGCGGTGACATATTCGTGCACAGAATAATCTGGTGACAAGCCTGTTAGCTTGGCTCCTTGATAGAATAGGCAGAAAGGTCACATGCGTATGAACACAAGAACACTGCGGTCCTTCCAAACAAGGCCACGGCAACACTGCAAAATGGTTTCGATATCTATATATCGGGTTACGTCTCCTCCCGCAAGCAGGTGTTGCACGGTTTTGGGTGTCAAGAATATTGGCTGCAGTACAACTAGAGCCAGTGTGCGACACACCAACTCGTTCTTCCGTTCACCCTGATCACGGATTCGCTGGAACGTCAACTTGTACGCGTCGTCCAACGTGCGCGGCAGCGAATCAAGATAGCAATGACGTCGTGTTGGCAGGTGACGTCGCGTTGGCAGGTGAGAAGGACCGCAGTGTTCTTGTGTTCATACACATGTGACCTTTCTGACTATTCTATCAAGGAGCCAAGCTAACAGGCTTGTCACCAGATTATTCTGTGCACAAATATGTCACCGCTCACTGGTTGGACCTCTTTCCGGAGCATCCCAACCAAAGTGATGTCTGTTTTCACATGGGATACTCTACTCTGATAAGCCCTGTCAACAAGAACACCGATGACTGGCACCTCGCTGGCTGGCTCCATATGTTTTTCCGTATGTTTGAACCAGAGGAGCTCGAAACGGTCATATTTCTCCTCTCAACTCCTGCAGCCAGAGCGGCGCTTGTTCAGGACGACCCCGAGATTGCGCCTTTTGTTCATGATCCTTTACTGATGCATTGCGCTAAATAAACGTACTACCGGTAGGCCTTTTTTCTTTTGCTCTAATCGACGAACTATGTATCTCTCCATCTACTGGCCATCTCGAACGCCACCCCAATGTCGGGATTTATTTTCACCAGGATCTAGTATCGCGTCCATGTCGGGTCAGCCAATCGACTCGGAAAGTTCATAATGGTGCCATAGATGGATTATGGTGGGAATGCAGGTCAAAGCAGACGAAAGACGCGTATAATCCGAGGTGAGGGCAAAGAGTGATGATGGCAGGAGCAAACCCTAATCCCACCCCACATGCTTTCCCTCTTACCACCATCTCTTGGTCACCGTCTGCCCGGAATACCCTGCTCAAAAGAGCCTCACTAAGAAGTTCATGCTGTGAGGTACGTTCCTCTTCTCATTGACACAACGCTGTTAAGCCATCATTTCCTGCGGGTAGTCTCGAGATCCAAACTCTAAACGAGGAGGAGGATAATTGTTCCTCCTTAGTATAGAGCTGCGGGATCTTCTGCTGTTCCTTTCCCTTCTCAAGATGTCAACGTCGACAATTGATCTAGATAACTTCATCGCTCCATGAGAATTTACGACACATAACTCATACATGTGTTCGAAGAGGATCATGGCGAAGTGTGCCTTCAACGGACTGCCACAGACTTTTCCAAAAGCACTGCGTCCAACCGCGCTGTAGAGATACAGTACTCATATCTAGTTGTCGATCAAACTATCGTTCAGATTCTCTTCCCATTACGAGCTCGTAGACCTCAGCTAAATTACACTCATTCTGTCGGCATCTATCGATGTCAAACATCCATTTTCGAAGCAACGCTGGATAAATATACAGTAGATGTATCGGTGAAGTGATTAAATACGAGATATGCGGAATTGCACAACATGCGAAAAAGAAATGATGGTGGGTAGGCCTAAACTGCGAAGACCCCTTGGGCGTACGTAAGACTTGAAAGTCACGAAGGAAGCCAGAGTCGTCTCCTCCCCTTCCGTCGTCGCTTCGTCCAGGCTAGTTTCGAGGGCGAATGACCGCTACAGACTGCCCCCTGCTGATGGCTCGTCTCGGCATCGCGACGTCACTCCTCCTCCTCGACCTATCGCCCTCCGCATCACTACAACGATAAGCATCAATAAATCACAGCAACTGATACAATAAAAATTCACTTGAATTCCCGTTACTCCCATCCGGATCCACGGCAACTACCACTCCGTCGCTGTGTACTTGCATGTCCGGCCGCGCATTGATTGATTGTATACATTTTTCTTCTTCATAGGAGACCAATATGCGATCGAGTGTTTCGTGTCTACAGATGCGGAGCGCCTCATTGAAGCGCTGGACATCTGGAGGTGCAGTCCGCATCATATATGCCATGACATTTATGTGCCTGCAATAACATGCAACCAGTAAAGGATCATGGACAAAAGGTGCAAGCTCGGGGTAATCCTTAACAAGTGCTGCTCTGGCTGCAGGAGTTGAGAGGAGAGATACCACATGTTCAAGCTCCTCCGGTTCCCTCATTGCACATATCATCCAATGCCAGCAAGTGATATTCATTCTTGACTCATCAAGAGGGATTGTCAGAACAGAATATCCCAATTGAAGACAGACACGACTTCGATGGGGATTCTCCGGAAAGAGTTCTGACCAGCGAGCGGTGATATATTCATGCACAGAATAATCTGGAACAAGGCTGTTAGCTCATTGGTAGAGTAGACAACAATATCACACACGCATGAAATCAAGATGATCATGAAAATTAGTTCTCCTACGAACAAGACCATGACAACAGTGCAAAATAGTCTCGATATCCGTATATTGGGTCTTGTCTCCTTCCGCGAGCAGAAGTTGTACATCGCTTATCAAGCAACCTAAAATCAGTGCAACTACTAGAGCCAGTGTGCGACAAGCCAACTCGTTCTTCCGTTCACCCTGATCACGGATTCGCTGGAACGTCAATTTGTACGCGTCGTCCAACGTGCGGGGTAGCGAATCAAGAATATTGAGGACATCACGTCTGCAGGTAACGTCGCGCTCCAATTCGCGGAGCTGCAGAGAGGCCAGGAGAAACATGCCATCCGCCTTCTCGACAATTTTCGCTCTTATTGTATCCTTCAACGCATCGTCCGCCCAGGCACCTTTGAGCTTTGGCAGGGTTGCGTCAACCGCAACTAGGATATCATGGTCCGAAGCGCGAATTTTGATGGATGGGTATTCCTTGATCTCTGTAAAGACCGGTCGCGACGTGATGAGGATGCGGAACGATGGACCAAGCTGTTGTATGGTGCACAGTAGGTCCGAACCAAATAGGCATTCGTCCAGGGCGTCAACGACGACATAGATAGGTCGCCTATGAGAGGCCGCTATCTCGTCCAGGAAGCCGGTAAGTGAATCGGGACTGGGATCGGTTTTACGCCAGTACAACTCGCAGATGGTGCGCGGAGCTTTTGTGGTCTTCTCGATGAGCTGTCGAAGCAAGCCACCGAGGACAGCAAATGGCGTAGTGAAAATGTTGGAAGAATATCGGCAGAACACCGAGAGCACAATGTTGTTCGGCGTGGATTGGAGATGTTCAATAATCAGTGCACTGGAAAAGGAACACGTCAATATACAGAGCGAATGTCCCGATAGAGTAAACTAACGCCATGACAGATTTTCCGGCGCCAGCTATAACTATCAATGAACTGTAGTTCGTCTCAGAGGTATAAAGGACGTACGATGCCCGTGACACCACAGCGTCCGATTCGTAGACTCTCCCACATCGCGCCACGCAACAAAAGTAGGGTGAATGATCATCCAGGTCCCTGTCCCCGACAGTTTTTTCTCGACAAGTTGCTTGCAGTCACTAGCATAATCGTTCTTGGACATGAACTTCGCTATTTTGAGACGATCCTTATCTGGAAGTGTACGCCTCAGTCTGTCTCATAGACTGTCGAATAGCCGCTTACTGCTAAGATTCTCCTTTAAATCGTCCATCTTACCGTCCACCACCTCCAGCTTTCCGTCCACGACGTCCAGCTTGCCGTCCACGACATCCTGCTTTTTGCTACAAGGGATTAGCGCGCGCATCATACGGAATGCGAACGACTGACAAAATATCGTGCTGAATAGCGAGCCCGATCCTGCTCTTGTAGCGCTCGAGGTCCGAAAGCAAAAGATTGACTTCCGCCTTGTCGACTGTCCACGACAGCGCGGCAACAAGCCGCTTCCCTAAGATCTTGAATCTAGTCGCATTTGGGTTGGACGTTCCATACATCAAAACATCCTGGATGCGCCCAAGCGTTCCGTCCACCACTTTCGCGAAGGGCTGAGAAGGATCCAATAGCTGCGCGAGCCGATCCAACGAAACCGGGTCACCGGAGACGCCAGGCGTGTTCGCTAGTCTGTCGAGCGCCTCTAGTTCGGGCTCTAAGGAGCGAACCTCATCCAGAAGCCGACAACGTTCTGCGGCCGAGTGCCTGACATCTGACGAATAATCGTATAGTGTCTTGCAGTTCTGGATGAGGGAGACAATCGATGTGGGATCGAAAGACATCGCGAGAGAGGTTCAATCAGCGAAGAGGCGGTATGGCGATGGTGGTGGATGCAGACACCCACGGTTTTTACTCTGATCAGCTCGTGTAGTCACCACGTGATTGAGCGCAACTTCGTGGCCGGAAGCATTAGCATCGCCACTGCGCGACACTGTGTAAGGCCTTCAGGAACAGTGATGGGTCGGAATCAGAGCATCCTTACCGACAGAGCAAGAGCAGCCAAGTGGATGTATCGAATGACAAAGAAGAGTCCTCCATCACGAAATATCCGCATTCACTGGTCCAACTGCCGATGCTTCCCAACGCCTTCAGCGTCGTGATTCATGCGTGGCAATTGTTTACCAACGACGTTCGGACACCTGCTTTGATACAACAATGGGAATGAGGGCTTGCTGGACGTCGAGCTGTACTGAATGACAAACATTCTTGTAGCTCCAACAGCCTGGGATTGTGTCAGAACCAGAGTCGTCAGAGAGAGGTAGAGGAAGCGTACCCTATTGGAGAAAAATGTAATCATCGCGCACGAGTTACTTGATAGGTTTCTGACCGAACCCAGGTTAGAGTCTTCATATTCTAAACACGTTGAGAGTTACTGGGCGTAGGGACAGCGCACAAGATCGCTCCGGGACGGAGCTCGCAAGCGGATATGTCCTCTGAGTCTGAATTGTGGCGGTACAAGGCAATTCGGCGACGCTTGAGTACCCGTCTGCTTGAGGCGAAATATCATAGCCGAAAGTGTATTTCAAGATGCGCTGGCCCAGGACGGAGAGAGGGGTGCATCTGTAGCGGACATGATGACGGCAAGAGCCAAGTGAGATTTTTGTCGCGCCATGTCACATCACTTGACGTGACGCGTCGTGGCTAAGGGACTTCCATCGACCCGTTTCAGTCCATTCATTGAGCCAACTCCACTACAGCGTACACCTAAGATCAGCGCCCAATCCCCATCATACTGGACACCATACTTCACCCCTCCCTTCGCCCGCTGACTTCATTCATTGAGTCTCCGATAACTGCCACCTGAGGGGACATAAATTAGAAATTGTTCCTAAGCCTGTTTAACAGAATACTTAGATAGAGGATACCAAGCTACATCACCTGGGACGCAGGACTACACCGGGGGAAAATGTTTCAGAGTACTGGAAATGAGAGGTCGGCTGTCAAGTCCTAGGTTAGGTAGGGACTAGGCGGGTGCCATGCGTATTGCTCTTGTCTCTGAATAGAGTTGACAGGCGTGAATACATGTCCTCATATTGTGGCGGTCCAACACAATTCGGCAGTGCATGAGTACGCGAGAGTCAACGATATGGTGTACGCCGCAGTCCAAAGTAAGCAACAGATGATCGAAAGGCGAAAGACACGTCTAAAAATCGATGGGATGATAAAGGCCAAAAAGCATGCATTTAACTTTCCAAAGTACACGGCAGGGCCCTAGCTACGTACGACAAGTCGTATCTCGCATTGATCTCGCAACACACCTTGTAACAAGGTCCACAACCCCAGGGCCTGTTTGACGCATGAAGCGCAAATGCTGACACCGTCCCACATAGCGGAGCGCGACCTAATCTCGCTCAGCTCAACTCAGACGACTCGGCATCATCATCAATAGAAGAAACTCACCAAGGGAAGAATGAGAAATGCTTGCGCTCTCCGAGGCCGCCGAATTTATGTCGCCTCCATTACGGTTGCTACCTGAACGTCTGGATCAACAGACGCAGAAGAGAACAGCGTGTACAGTTCTTACCTTAACTGAACGCCTGGTTCCTCCGGATAGAAAGAAACGCGCCGACTCTTTGTTGTCAAAATACGGCCAAACTATGGAGCGGTCGTGGCGGAAAACTCTTGGCGCTGACCATATTCTAGGCGTCGTTGGCGTATCCACGGTGGTGATGGTGGTCAGAAGCAAGCAGGACACGCCCGATCAGATTTTGCTCCCGCCATCATCATTGCGCTCCCTCTCTGCTCAAATTCCCTCGTTTCGTCCCGTTGTTAATACGACTGCGAGTTTGTCAGAGTCCATGGACGTTCTTGACGGAGGAATTGCTCACCGTCGGCACCTGAATCGTGAATTAAGGGTGCACAATAATTATGGATGAGAGGCGATGCGTTGGACACCCGGAGAGAAATACATCCATCTAGGCACCCACTAGTCTCGACGCTCGCCTCCCATCGCTCACCATGTCCTTTGATCTTCATCTCCCTCATCCAAAACTGCAGGACAATCTACGATGGACGTCAAGCATTCTGGCAGAGCGCCGTCGGATTCTTGATGAAGTTCGCTCCCTGGCGCCCGAGCTAGAGGCACTCCAGCGGCTTGCAAACACGCCTGGCGTCGCCGGTAACCAATCATCGATGGATCGGGTGGGGCAGCTTTTGGATCCCGCTCAACCAGTGGTGAACGAAACTCTTAGCCGCGCCAAAGACGTTTTGACTATGGAACGTCAAATCCAAATGCGACTGGATTCAAGGTCTTAAAGAACGTGGGGCCGATGCGTTGCGGTGGACAGTGGACAAGGCGACCTGCTTATCAACCTTGAGCGCTACAAGAGCCGGATCCGGCTGGCCCTACAGCATGATATGTTATGAGTCGTTCACATTAGATACGATGCGCGTCTGATTCCTGCTAGCAAGAAGCAGGATGTTATGCACGGAGAGCTGGACGCTATTGATGGAAAACAGGACATCATGGACGAAAAGTAGGATACTGTAGCGAAACATGTCAGCGGTGAGTGGCAAGATTTGACTGTATTTGTACAAAGGTTGAGACGCTTCTAGATGAAAATCGTCTCAAGATAGCTCCTTCATTTCCCAAAACGACTAAAGCGGTCACAGAGTTGATCTTTTGGAGAAGAGATTTTCGGGGACGGGGAGCTGGACATTCATAGCTTGTCCGCTTTGCATCGAGCTGATATCGCGCTACGAACGACACGATTGGAACATCGCGCAACTGCTGCGGTCTGTATCATTTTCACACGGAACAAAGCCAGCACTGGCTTCTCCGGACGATGGACACCGGCGTCTCCCCGTGTTCGCGATGGGATCATCTCTGGCCAGATGATTATAAGGCAGGTAGCTACGCCTCATGCTTCTCCAGTAGGCGATGTCCTCAGCACTTCAACAACTCGGCCTGAGTGTCACGGAGGCCCAATACCTCCTTGCGACCTATCTTCATTCCACGATTCTCCTCGTGTTCTGCTATGGCATCCACACAGTCGTTTTCTTCGTCGCGCTCTATTACGCTTGTAAGTCCCGCCGTCTTGCTGCATTCTGCTCATCTACTCATCGTCCTAGTTGAAGGCAATGGACCTTCAAGTCGCCTAAAAATTATCCTTATGGCGATCATCACCTTTTTGTGGTCGAGCCAGACTGTCGTCGTCGGATTGAAATGGAAGGCCATCGACGAATGCTTCATCACTCATGGATTATCGCTCGACATGGAGCTTGCCTTTTACCAGTCCGGCGCCATGCCTGGCGGTATCACAAGCGATGTCCTTCGTGTGCTCATTGTCATTTGTGCGGATATTGTCCTGGTGAGCGAATCCAATTAGTGCTTTTCGTGTGACCGCTGATGGCACCGCTAGATATGGCGCTGCTGGATGTTATATGGGCGGAATTGGATTGTCGTGGCTGCTTTAGCTCTATGCCTTGTTACAGAAACAAGTCAGTCATCTTAGATCTTTTCGCACTACACCACTGATGTCCCTTCTAGTCATTTCTGGATTTCTACTTTCTAGCTGGGATCTCTCCGCCTCTGTCGGCGTTTTTCATGTTGACTGGAATCTGGTGTCCTATGCCGTCGCCATGCTCACAACTATGTTATACACTTCCCTGGTAGTGTTCCGCATGTTACGCGTCAACGGCGTCAGTGCGACCCTCAGGACGTACCACGGCATAATCGAATTATTCGTCGAATCCGCCGCTCTATACTCGGTGGCTCATACCGTGCTTCTTGGCATATACGCATATGAGTATTACTATTACTCTCCGGCTGCATCTCCGGTCATAGCAATGTACCGCTACCCAAAGGCCATCACGTCCGCTATCACTGTGAGCAGAGCATGCCTCATACCTGCGACTGAAATATCCATGTTAAATACACTTCCCAGGGCATTGCACCTACACTCATCGTCGCGTGCATCATGGCGTGTTCGGATGATTTGCGGACACAGGCGCATGTGAAGTCGTTGCGATTTGCGAGTGGGATGGGGTCTGGTCCTCAGACGCAAACCCGTAGAACGGCGGATGTGGAGGAGACTTTGAGCGCGTGGTTTGGTGACCCGGGTTTGGGATCGGAGAGCCACCGCCATGACGGTGACTCAATCGCGTCGAGGGGTGTGCGTCCGAGAACAGTGTTGCCCCATGGGAGGTTTTAGGTCTCGTGAAGTGGTGTTAGTCGTCATCTTGCAAGTCATTCGTTCTTAGAGTTACTGACTGAACAAGACTATTACACTTGAAGGACTAGTACTGTATATTCAGTCCCATACGACTCGACCAGCCATATTAGCTGGTCGAGTCGCGGATGGAGAAGGTGATGGAGTGTTTCGTGCTTCAAGTAACACCAGAAGTTCTCGACTGTCATTGTAGTGCGAAGTCTGAATAGATAGGGTGTTGTAGACCTTGCCCAGAGCGCCCATTTCTTGGGTGCATACCAGGATGTCCACATGTAGCCCCAGACCTCGCGTAATCCACGCTGAAAACAGAACCGATACATCTCCGACACTGCGTCGATGCAAATCTGGGCAGAGGTACGAGTGTTCCCAAGTCGATCTGGGAGAAGGGGATGCTCGCAGAAATGCTTTGTGAAGAGATGAAGGAGGCGTTTTTGATGGGGGGCCGGACAGAAGACATAGGTCTTATTCTGTCCAAAGACGGTGTCAGAGAGCTCACCATCCTCATACAGCCAATCCGGCCCATCCTCCTGATCCTGTGCATCTAGGTCAAGCTCGTCGTCATCAAGCTCATCCACAAACTGCTTAAACTCCGTAACTTGAGCAGGTTCCAGCGTAGTGGCCTCATCATCGTCAACTTCCCGGGCAGCTCCATTGAGACGAATCACCAAGTGTGGACGCTCAGGTGCACGGATGGTTGCTCCGCCTAGGCGAAGAGTTATGGAAGGAATGGCTTTCTGGGCAACTTGTACAGAGGCCTGAAGTGTAAGGTGAGAATAGATCATGTCAAAGAGAATACATAGCCTACAGCGTCTCTAGAATCCATCTGATTGACCGGCACAAAGGTACGGTCAATCCAGTCAAACTCTGCAAAGGCCTCGTCTGGACGGTAGAGAGCTGGATGGCGGGCAATGGTAGCCATGCGGACTTTGATTGCACAAAGACAGTGCCAGAAGCAGAGCTGATGTTTCGCCGGAAGCTCAGCTATGTTAGCGACTGACTAAGCCATGAGACTCAACCAGGTACCACAGCAAGAAACTAAGGAGGAAAGCGTTCGCGTTCGTAAGACTAGGCTAGGCCAGGTGTATAAACGAGATCGGAACTAAAGTACAATGATACTACACTACTGCTTATATACTAGTAAGTCTGTGTTTGAGACTCCTTGTCCGTACGCGTTTCCATTAGGGATGCTCCACGCCCTTGACCCAGTGTGGTATGCTACTAGTCCGTGAAACCATTAAATATGAGTGGTAACTGCATGTAAGTAATAATACTGAAACGTCCATGTGTGCTACGAGTGTCGGCGGTGTGTATACAATAGGGAGTCCATGAGGTATTAGCATGTATGATGTCATCCATGTGTTGAACGTGTGTCCGACATGAGTACGGCTTCGGTAATGAAAAGGAGTATGATCGGTGACGAAACAGATGATGAAACAGTCCGTTGGTTGATAAGACAAGCCCCCCGATAAGATATGATAAGATGTGAAAGTGTGAAAATATGGCCATTCATAACATCACCCCCTCCTTAAGGCGCAAGTTCCATTCTGCGCCAGATTTGCTCCATAAGGGCCGCAGAGGGTAGCGTGACGTCAAGAGGTTCGGTGTCAGGCGGTGGCATGGGTCGGAATAGATGTGATGGAAATTGCGCCATGGGGACTTCGATACGAGCAAGCGCAGGTGGCTTCGGCTTGTTTGGGTACTGCTGGTGGAAATTGCGAATGGCTTCGTCGGCATTTTTGAGATTGCATGCCGGTTCCCATGTCTGCTCGTGTGTGCCATAACCCTTCCAGTGAACCTTGTATTGAAAACCCCCGCGGTACTTGCGGGAATTCACCACTTTCTCAACCTCCCATTCTGGTTCGGCTCCTTCCAGCACAGGTGGTGGGCGCGTGTCTCGGGGTTGCGTTGGAAATTGCGGCTCGTGGTAAGGCGTTAGGAGGGCCTCATTGAACACGGGATGGATGCTTTTCCACGTGTGAGGAATCTGGAGCTTGTAAGAGCTCGTCCCGACTTTCTTGATCACTTTGAACGGCCCGAAGCGTTTGTCATCAAGCTTCTTCATTGGTCGGTCCGTGCTGAGATTCGTCCCTTCCAGCCATACTTTGTCGCCCTCCTTGTACTCTACTGCGTCTGTCCGCTTCCTGTCATAAAACCGTTTCATGTCCTCTTTTGCCATCTTCAATGCCGACCCTACTTCGTCCCATGTTTTCCTCATGCCGTCGGCAAACTCCTGCGCAGTCTTGTTTCTCGATGCCGTTTTCGGAGCGGTGCCTTTGTAGGGGTGTCTGCCCATGTCTGCAAAGAACGGAGTAACCTTGGTTGCTGAGTGTACCCGATTGTTGTAAACGAATTCGGCAGAGGGTAACCATTCATGCCAGTCGTTCTGATGGTAATTGACGAATAACCGTAAGAAATGTTCTATCTCTTGGTTCAACCGTTCTGTTTGCCCATTTGCCTGTGGATGGTACGCCGTCGTGAAGTTCCCTTCAATGCCCAACAGCCGGTATAACTCCTTCATGAAACGCGAGTGGTATTGCGGACCTCGATCGTGTATCATCTGTCGCGGCAATCCATGTATGGGGAAGATTCGATTGCGGTAAATACGAGCCATGCCTTCTGACGTCAGGGTGGTGTGTGTTGGTATAATGCGTAACCGCTTTGTGAAATGGTCCACGAACGTGCTGATCGCATTGTATCCTCCCGACTCTGGCAACTCGCCGATCATGTCCGTCCCGACTTTCCCCCATGGTTCGCTTGGTACGTCTATAGGATGGAGGGGTGCAGCCGGTTTTGTGCGATGTGACTTTGTAACTTGGCATTTTTGACACCCTTCCACGTATTCGCGGACGTCTCGGCTGATTCCTGGCCACCAATAGGTGCGTGTGATCAGCTCGAGGGTCTTGTATTGTCCGGGATGCCCTGCAAGCTGTGCATCATGGTGCATTCCAATAACTCTTCCCCGCAATTCCTTGTCCTTTGGTATGTAAATACGATCCTTCCACATAATAAGTCCATTTTCCTTCTCTTCCCATCCTTTTTCTTTGTTTTCTAATGCCTTTTGTACGTATCTGTCTTTGTTTCCTTTTCTTTGTTTGATTTTGTTAAGTAATTTGTCTTCCGGTGTATCTACTGTATGTAAAGAAAATTGAATTTGTGAAATAAAAAACTCCGGCTTGAGCAAAACAACGTTTTCGTTATCTTTTTCCCCCTTCTCAAGGCCTGTCATCCTTGACAAGGCATCAGCTTTCCCCATCGTCTTGCCCGGCTTGTGAATCATCTGTATGTCATACTCCGCTAACTCCGTAACCCATCTTGCCTGCCTCCGATTCAACTTCTGTGGCTTCCGGAAGTACTGGAGGTTTTGATGATCGGTAAACACCTCCACCGTTTCCTTTGCTCCAAGGAGATATTGTCTCCAGTCGTCAATTGAGTCCATAATCGCCATCATCTCTTTGTCGTAGATCTCATAATTGCGCTCCACTTCGTTCAGCGCGCGAGATCGGAAAGCTACTGGTCTCCATTTTCCGTCAACAAACTGGGAAAGAACCGCCCCGTTCGCATAGTTCGAGGAGTCCGCCTCAACTCGAAACTTGCCGTCGTCGCGTGGTACAATCAGAACGGGTTCTTCCGTCATCCTCCGTTTCAACTCCTCAAACGCCTCATGCTGCTCCATGCCCCAAACCCACTCGCCCTTCCTGGTTAGCAATGTCAACGGCTTCGCTACTCCCGCAAATCCCCGAATGAAACGTCGGTAGAAGTTGCAGAAGCCCAGGAATGACTGCACTTCCTTCTTCTTTGTCGGCTCCTTCCATTCCTTCACTACGGCCACTTTTGCCGGATCCATCTTCACTTCTCCTCCTCCAACAATAACTCCTAAGTAATCTACAGTCTGTGCCTCAAAACTACATTTCTCGGGTTTTAAATACAGCTTATTTACTCGTAATATCTCCAATACCTTTCGTACAATCTGTCTATGCTCCTCGAGAGTGTTTGTAAAGATAAGTATATCATCTAGGTAAACTATAACATGTCCGCCGTCAATCAACTCCTTCAAGATGTGATTCATGAACGATTGGAACGTTGCCGGCGAGTTTGTGAGTCCGAAGAACATTACTAATGGCTCGAACAGCACTCGATTTGTCCTAAACGCCGCTTTCCACTCATCACCATCTTTGATCCGGATGTTATTGTAACCCCATCGGACATCCATCTTTGTGAAGACCTTTGCTCCCTTCAACTTGTCGATAAGCTCCTGAATCAACGGCAAGGGTATCGGTTCTTGATTGTCATGTCGTTCAACTTCCGATAATCTTGTACTGGCCGAAGGCTTCCGTCCTTCTTCTTGACAAAGAAGAATGGTGACGCCATGGGTGAGATTGATGGCCGTATGCGTCCCGTGCGTATGTTTTCCTCCAAGAACTCGTCTAATGCCTTCTGCTCGGATGGACTAAGGGGATAGACCTTACAGTCAACCGGTTTGGAACCAGGCGTGAGTTCTATCGCGTGATCCCAGGGTCTTCGCTCCGGTAACTTATCAAAGTCCGCCTTGCTGAATACATTGGAAAATTCCTCATGTAAGGTGCAGCAGCAGATGAAGGCTGTTGTGATCTCAGCTTTTCACCACTTTTGCGATAGTTGTCCCAGTCCATCCAGAACAAGCGCTCTCCCTCTTCCAGCTTTTCTTCTACATCTTCTCCTTCGTCTTCCGGCGAGTCGTACTCGGGTAGATAGCGGCAACGGTCTGGGCATCGATCAAAAGTCAACGTGGATTCCGTCCAGTTGATCGTGGGGTTGTGATATCGTAGCCAATCTAGCCCCAAAAAGATACTTGTTTTGCCGAGATTGGTGACGGCCAACTCAATCTTTTCGGCGTGATCTCCGATCTTCATCCGGACCTCCACAAAACCTTCGATTGCTCCTCCCTCGTTTAGGGTTCCATCCGCATTGTAGACAGGGAGCTTGACCGGTAACTCCTTGATCGGGAGTCCGTTCTTCTCGACGAATTCTTTATTGACACAAGAACCCGTTGCTCCACTGTCAAGAAGGGCACTCGTTTCCCATTCAGAGCCTGTGTGTACGCTCTCTATGGTTACTCGGAGTTTCATGTCCTGCCCCTTTGTTCCCCGGATGTACTTCCTCGACTTTTTCAACTCCGTCACAACTTCCACCGCAGCTTCCTTTGTCAACGCTCTGATGCCATCACCTTCTCCTCCGTCGCTTCTCTCTCTCTCCGCTCGGCATCCATGCTCTCAAAATTCCCACTGCTCTCGACACGTCATCCTCTCTTAGCCGTTGTGCGATCCACTCGGCGTATTTGGCTCAAATCTTTCTTGCGCAGGTTTTGGTGGTAAAGTCGTCGATGATATTTTAGATGTTTCAGTACCCGTACTGTAAATAGATTCTGCATCTGACGACCTTTCCTTGATGACTGCTCCGGCAGGACTGCGTCTACTGCGGGAGCTTCGCAAAACCCAACTCTTCGGCCAGCTTCCTCTTCTCTTCGTCATTCATTTCGGTCCATAGGCCCCGAATTGTCTGGGGTCGACCCTTCTTGGGACAGAACCTGCTGACATGCCGTGTTCGCCACAGCTGAAGCAGAGTCCCCTTCGACGTGCATTGTCGATGTCCATCGGCCTGCCGGCTCCTCCATAGGTAACACCGGTGGCATCTCGTCGTGTGATTGGCGTTGGAGGTGGGTTCGTAGGATTAGCTCTCGATGTAGCCACCTGCGGAGCTTGAGGCCGGACTGCATGCCGGACCTCTTGCTCGCCGCCCGCCTTCTCCACAGCTGATCGATCTGAAGATCTGTGCCTTCCAATCCTTGTACTTCTTTGGCAACCCATCTCGGCTACCATAGATCTGGTCATGATCTTCTCGTTGACATTGGTCTCGAGAAGTCGCACACAAATGCGTCATCCTTCGAATATCCGCCTGAGTAAGCAGGACCTCGAACTTCTGGAAGAAATCTTGAGCGGTATCTTGCCCCTGGCGCAACCGCTCGATCTGATCTTGCGCGTCTCGCGCGAGGTTGGAGTCCACAAATCGCTCCTTCAAATCTTCCTTGAACTCCGTCCAAGAGACTGTCCATTCCTCTTCTTCCTCGTCGAAGTTCTGGTCCGAGTAGTTCTGGACCCATGCATCTACGTGATCTCCTCGGATGTAGGAGAGAACAACATCGATCCTTTCGGAGTCAGATGTGAGGTTGTTTTCTTGTCACGGATATATGTGAACATCGATCGCCACCAGCTCTTGTACTTGGACTTGTCCCCGTCATAGTCGTAAGGCTTGTTCACAAGGGATCGGCCTTTGATTTCGACATCAGCATGATGAGCGGGTGTGTGAGGAGCGGTTTCGGGTGCTTCGTTGGACATGATGGATCGGGGTGATGGGATCGGAGAGTGAAAGGGTGAAAGTGGTGATATGGGTGATGCGGATTTGGATGAAACAGGTGAGGGAATAGAGGTTTGGATGAATAGGGAGGGATCGCCTAGATCTGAAATAGAATCCAGGACTTGGTAGGGTGGGGAATGGTGGTGTGTATCGTAATGTAAGTAAAGTAGGTAGGTATCGTAACTGTCTACACTATTTTACCGACTACTGACTACGTATCTACGGAGCCCAAGAGCTCGTCACAAGTTCGCAATTGCCCAGCCAACGTCCCTCTGGTGTGAGGTAAGCCGAAGTTTTCCTGGGAACGGGGGTTGACCCGTAAACAGCGCCCACTGAAGTGCAACTGCCAAAAGTTCGTTCTCGTGAGAGCGGCTACTTCCAGCACCCGAGGCAGTTATCTCTAACTGTTAGCCGGCGCTACTGGGACCAATACACACGTATGCGGACGTGCGCTGGGATTAGGAATCCGTCGATCTGTAAACAGGAAAGGGAATGGGGAATGTGCGATGATCAAACAGCAAAGTGCTGATCGACGATCAGGGATGTGTGGTAGGTGGTAGAAGGTAGTTCCGATCTTCTGTTAGCGACTGACTAAGCCACGAGACTCAACCAGGTACCACAGCAAGAACTGAAAGAGAAAACGTTCGCGTTCGTAAGACTAGGCTAGGCCAGGTGTATAAACGAGATCGGAACTAAAGTACAATGATACTACACTACTGCTTATATACTAGTAAGTCTGTGTTTGAGACTCCTTGTCCATACGCGTTTCTACTAGGGATGCTCCACGCCCTTGACCCAGTGTTGTATGCTACTAGTCCGTGAAACCATTAAATACGAGTGGTATCTGCATGTAAGTAATAATACTGAAACGACCATGTGTGCTACGAGTGTCGGCGGTGTGTATACAATAGGGAGTCCATGAGGTATCGGCATGTATGATGGTCATCCATGTGTTGGGTGTGTGTCCGACATGAGTACGGCTTCGGTAATGAAAAGGAGTATGATCGGTGACGAAACAGATGATGAAACAGTCCGTTGGTTGATAAGACAAGGCCCCCGATAAGATATGATAAGATGTGAAAGTGTGAAAATATGGTCATTCATAACAACAGCCTCCTGAAACCCAATGATGTGGGCCTCAAGATCACCGCTGAGCTCCAGTTTGTCGCACATGTGACGAAACCAGATCATTACCGAGCCAGCATCCTTTTGTGAATACTTGTTCTGCAACGCCTGCCACGCCGTCGCAGCGTCCTTCCCCATGACCTTGATAGAAAGTTTTGGGGCGACGCACTTCAACAGCATGGAGCGGAGAAAATTGTTGGCACGCTTCCATTGTCGTTGCTTGGCCTTGTCAGCTGCCGGGAGCTTAATCTCCGTGGTCAGAATATTGTTGCACTCAGCCGTCGCAGCAGCCTGCAGGAACATGGTTGACTAGACGGTGAAGTTCTTCTCTCCCACAAGCACCGCGGCGGACTCGCTGGGGAAAAGCTGGGCTAGACCACGGGTCAGGTCCCAGTTGTCCGGTAATTTGGCTGGTGCGGCTGGCGAGGTGGAGGACTGACCAGGGTTTGTCATGATGGCAAAATGTTGAGGAAGCGAGAATGATGATGGAAAAGACGATGGGAGCGACACGGATCGTAGTCGGACGTGTCTGCATGATGTTCTTGAGGCGGAAAATGGGCAGGAGGAGATGTGGGGGCAGAATGGAAAATTTTAGAGGATTTGGATCCAGTTGGGACGACGAGGACTTGAGCGGCAGCGTAAACAAACAGGATTACGGGGCAGCGGGGCCCATAACCTGACAAAACCGGTACAGATACGAGACGACCTGTAACGAGGCCGTAAGTACGAGTACGCGTAGGGTACGAGTTGTGCCGAGCTCAGTTGTTGTAGTAAGAGACTCTTATATATATTACATACCTGTAACGAGGCCGTAAGTACGAGTACGCGTAGGGTACGAGTCGTGCCAAGCTACAGGACATGTGAGATAAAGTAAACAAGTGAAATGAGTATAGCATACCTCAGTCGTCGTGGTAAGAGACTGAGGTGCGGAAAACGAAAGACTAGACATATATAGAAAGTCCATGACTAAATAAGGAAATGTGTCCGTAGAGCCAATGCTCGTTGGCCAATACACTTATATTCCAACATCATCCAGGGTCCATAGACCATATTGGGGGCAGTGGGAGGCCGCAAAGATTTCTGCATTTGGGTTATCCCGACAACATCTATCATTGTCACATGTTATGGAACCCAAATCTTGTAGTTCAGTTCACAGGGCCTTGTGACACATTATGTGAATTAACAGTTGTGTTAGTACAGTAGTATGAACATGTTCAACAGTAGCTAGTCAAGGTATGGGCAAGAACAGTACTCAGTTGAATCTTCAGTGTCCTAGCAATGTCCATTCTATCAAACACTCTCAAAAGACCTCTTGTTTTGATATCTGCTCTAACTGAGCTTTTACCTGTTTGCCTTGATATTTTGCTTTTAGTTGTCCCCTGTAGTCCATACTTTCATCCATTCACCCTCCTCCAGACATGAATTACTTTTTGTTATCACAAAACTTGTGAAATCAAGAACAAAAACAAGCTCGACGTCTCGAGCTTGAGTTAGATCATTCTCGATAGTCAGTGTGATGGCAGTTGTGACCAACAACCTGCCGGCTCACTTGCCAATGGATGAGTCCGAAGGTGAGGCAAAGTGAGGGTCTAGCCAAATCAATCTATATCCAATAGATAAACTTCACCTGCCCTATTGCCAAGTACAATCCTCCCACTCGCTTCCCCGAGCGCACAGTGTGTTAGGTCCTCTACTAGTCGAGTCAGATGCTGTACACATTCCTGTAATGAACTCACCTTTCAGATCCACCGATCGCATCTCGCGTACCACCGTTGCCTCAATATCGGGTACGTGGTATGCCTCCTCGAGTTCCATGATGTCCTCCGAGTGAAGACGCGCGGCGACGACCTCCCTGAGCATGTTCTCCCTGCTCCGTTCCATCCACACCGCCCGCATGCCCTGCGTACCCAAGGAGTACGCGCTAACAAAGCCCTTATTTAAGCCGAGTGTATCGGTCACAGTCGATTTACGGGAGTAAGACGCCACAGTAGACCGTTGATGATACGTGGAACCTTGCATTGTAGGATGGCACGCGGGATTCTGCCTGTACAATAGGTTGGATAGAGAGTGCACACCATTGAGGGTAACACGGAGGGTGGGAAAGTCATCTGTATTGAGAGATATGTGGATGGTGTAGTGGAAAAGTCCTTGTATGAGATCAGAGGCAAATAGCGAGAAGGTGGTGGAGGGGAGACCCGAGTTGTCTGGACCAGACATGGCATAATTGCGGTAGGTGTTGGAAAAGGTGTGTTTGATAACGGGCATGTCGCCTGTGCAAGGCGCGCGGTGGAACTGGGCGGGTAACGGATGCAGTTCGATAGAGCGCGTTTTGAAAATGACCATGTAAGGTCCGAAGAGACGTATTGCATTAATTGCAGTGTACATTTCTTCGAGCTCCTCGCCTTCGGTTGGCACTTGAACTGCAGTCCTCTCGGGATCGGTCCAGTCTAGTAGCTCGACTAGACACGCGTGCGCGGAAACGACAATGTTGTAGGTCGGATCGATGAAACGTGGGACGTGCATGGAATGAGTACGGATGTTGCATATGAGGATAAAATCGTGCGGTCGCCGAGTAGACACTTGGTAGAGTACTGTTACAAACGGACTAATGAATCTGCAAGTGGTTACAGACTGATGAACAAAATGATGATAACTCACGAATGCTTCTTGACCGCGATGAGGATACGCTCATTGGCGGCATCGTACATGGCATGATACGATGTCAAGCCCTCTCTTTGAAGTAAAATACTGGACTCGATGTCATCCGCGTCCAGATCCCAGAGGTGAATCCCTTGGGCGTAGACTGCCAGCAGCCAACGATCCTCCAGCAACTCGACGCCAATGAGATGCTCGTTCAACGCCGGGCGAATCATCCTCGGCACTGTAAGCCTCCGCTCCAGCCACAGGCAGTTTATTCGACGATTTTGGAGCACCGTGGACCGCAGAACCTGAGCCGACAAGCCAAGAACATGGGCGGACGTGGGGTCTCGAATGGACGCGTAGAGCGGCATAGACGCCTGCTGCTCCTCATAGAATCGTAGCCAGACGATCTTGGTCGCGGTCGTCTCGTATATGAGCCTGCATGTCTGAGGATCGCCTTAGCCAGTGACGAGCACAGGCCCCGCGACGTACCTGGCGCAACTCGAGCACCGCGGCTAGGTCGAGCTGGGCAACGATGGCAAGCAGGACTTCATTGGGCAGCTCGCAGATGGCGCTCGACATTCAGCATGAGGTCCGAGATGTCGATCGTGGCAGACAAGAGTATAGATGCTCGTTAACGTATTAGGTCACCGCCATCACACTCGCTCTCAAGTCTCAAGAACGAGCTCGTCTTTCTTACAATTCGCCAATCTCTATAACTACACAAGTTCAGCAGGGTGTAAATGGCTACATAAATAAACTTCCTCTGGTGGCACTCGGTCATGATCTCTGTCAATATTCAATGTCGACAGCAGCACTTACCTGATCGTTCTGAAAGCTCATAAATAACAGGTGTTTGCAAACTGTCGCTCAAAATCTTGGGAGGCGAATACCCGTTGAGGGAGCCATTGCGAGGGTAAGGCCGCGAAGAATATCTCGTCCTTTCTTATGGAGTATCTCTTTCGCGGCTCCGAGACGGTCGATAGACGCGTTGTGTCTTGTACTTACTGTAAGTCTTTCGAGCGAAGGAGGTTGCTTATTCACACACCAACCTCATGGACACCTCCTCGGTGCGTCCACTCATCAATGAACCATCCAGTACTGGAACGCATGCGGAAGAGTTACTTCGAGGAACTCCACAACTTGGTAGAGTATTTTGGGAGGTCATCTAACTGTATTTTCTCTTCTGTTGTTTATCATAACAGGCGGGTTTTCATCGTTTGACAACTTCTCGGACAATCCGGTCCGCGGCGTCAATCCGTGCAAGCCACTGACCCGCGCCAACAAAGTATCGGGCGCTCTGAGACGGCTTCAATCCTCAGGCTTCATGGTTCCCACTTCATGGCTGGTAGTACTTTATTTCAATTGCCCAGCGAAATGACATCCTGTATGTCCCGGGATGTTCCATTTATCTGTAAGCCCTCATTCCTTCAGACGAGTCATTACGGTCACATTGAGTATTCGTCGCCCCCGCCACCGCTGTCATTTTCAGATGGGCGCCCCACGGAGTTCATCTAGAGTACACTGGTGCTAGCCGACATCCGAGGATTTCTATGGCCCACAGCTACGGCAGTATCGCCTTGTGATATGCATCCTCCCGAAGAAGCTGCTGTTGAGCTCGCCAAATGCTTTAAACTTCAACACCGCAGAACCTCCCAGGATGGTGTATTCTGTTTTGTATTGTCATTGGCACTCACGTGTACGCACACTACCCTCGATGGGATGCGCGAGCACAGCAGTTGCAACAGAGATCAACACGATCCAATTACGGCGACAAATGTGTTTGTTCCGCGGAATCTGAGGTTGGTGTCTGCACTTTTTACGTTGCAGAGACACGAGTATGAGACGAAAGGCAGAATAATCGATTGCCTGTGGTTCAAACACTCGAATACAGCCCTTCAGACGCCAGTCCCACAGGTGTGAACAGCGTCCGGACGACTGCATATGTGCATAAGCTCAGAGCCATCTGCGCGCATCCGAAAGACAAAGGGATATCGGGCTAGCCAGCTTGCCCGCCGTTGGTCAAGCAATATCATGCGCAGAATAACAACGACTTATCGAGTCTCCTACTACAACTCCAAAAGACACAGAGCAAACACGTTACACCAGAACAGGAGTTGACATTGTATATATAAGCAGCTGTGATTGGACATTCGTACAACGCTAATGTCGAATGAGTTCGTCGTGCTGCTCTTTCGCGAAACGCGGCGTTATGTTACAGTCGAACGGGGTCAAGGCACTAGGAAACATAGTGAACACTGTTGTAAATTCAAAAGGAAAGTAAAGCTTACCTGATTGTCCCAGGTATCGGTAAAAGTGCAGGAATGATAGGCATTCCTGTCTTGTCTTTCACGGGCGATATGTCAAAAGCAGACAGAGACATGGCGATCGTGATGTAGAGCGAAGCATCCGCAAGCAGGCGCGCGGGACACAATCTGCCCCATCATTGAGATCAATCGAAAAGATCAAAGAACAGCGTACCGCCGACCGAAACCAAAGAGGTATTCAAAGGTCTTGCTCAGGATTCGGTCCCATGAAGCGGTCTGGGTTGAACACGAAAGGCTTGGTATACACGCTGCGATCACGAGCCATTTGCCTTTCTGGCGCGTCAGTCTGCAGGAGCTATGCGGGCGTAGACAAACACACCAGATATTCGCGAAAACAATGCTGCCTTTAGGGATGAAGTATCCGTCGTGAACGTCGTCCTCGATTGTTGTGTGCGGGATGCCTATATGTATACGTCAAGACGTGTAAGGACTTGCCGGTAGGGAGACTCACCAGTAGGAGCAGCAGGATGCATCCGCGTTACCTCCCGAATGAGAGCGTCTACGAAAGGAAGCTGTTTTCGGTCCTCAAAGGTCGGTAGGCGTCCGCGACCGCAGACGGCGTCGATTTCAGCTTGTGCCTTCTTCTGCGCTTCAGGATGGAGTGCCATCATCAAGAAGAAGCAGTGGATTGTGATTGCGGTCTGACAAACGGTCAACACGCCGATAACGAACACACCCACAAATGCACTCACGGTCTCTGCTCCAGCTAAAAGAAAATACTGAGGGCAAGTATAAGAACAATAGAGGAGACTTACCTCCCAGGAGAGCACCAGCACCGTGAAGAAGGATCTCTTCATCCTCACTAGAGATGTTCTGCTTTAACCATTTGGCCGTGAAAGACTCTTCGGCCGTCCCAGCCGCCTGACCATCATTTGATTCTGAACGTCGGCGCCGGTAATCAAGCCACTCACCAATTGCTTCTTCACGAAATTGAAGGGAGTCTCGATCATGTTGAGGTACTGCGGTGCTAGTTCTTTTGCCGTTCGTTTGAAACCTGCTCCAGGGAACCAGTCGGGTAAGTGTCGCACTGGGTAGAATCTGAGATCAGGACAGCAATGATGTACTGGTTGGGCGTACAAAAGGGAAATTGATTGACCAAGTAGGCCCCCGGAGCTGCGACCTGCATGAATGTTATTTTGCATGCGCTTTGAAACGAAGAGCAGTTACAGTATTGAATGTATGCAGGGCATCGTTTGTAGTCTTGATCCATTCATCGTCGTAGTTCTTCGCTGTGTATCCGTATGCAATTCGAAAGATGACGGCGCCCGAATGCTGAAAACAATGATCGACGAGGCGCTCTGGATGATCCGTGCACAGCTCGAGGAATTTCCGCGCGTGAAACTCTGCTTGGGGCCAGAAAGCGCGAATCACGGAAGGAGTGCCCAGTTCCAGGTGGAACTGTCGCCTTTATAACTGTAAGAGATCTTGTTCACTCAAGTAAAAGCCCAAAAAACTACCTGGATTGTTTGAACGCTGGCCCGTAAGCGAGTAACCCCGTCGACTTCTGCCATCCCATGAGGTCCCCAGCCATCGCGAGGTAAGGCCGCGAGGAGTATGTCGTCCCCTTCTTATCAAGTATCTCTTTCGCTTTCTCGTGGGTATTGATAACCACGACGGTTGTTGGTCCTACCGATAGCGAAATAAGAGGCCCTAGGACAACGTCAGCTAGACACCTCGGAAGAGTACAAGGAGACTAGCCGTATGTTTCCCTCCATTTCCCAAAGACCTCCCAATCACGCCCAGTGGCATGTCCAAGAGATTACCGATGATGGGGAGACCAGGCGGTCCAGGGGGCTTGGGCAGTCTTTTCCTCTTGAACCATAGTCCGATGATGAGAATGGCGACGAGCGATAGCACACTGCCAGTCGCTGAGAGCATTGGGAAGGAAAGGGATCAAGCAACAGTCCCGAATTCCGTCAATGATTATAACCCACAAGCTTCCACCTCAGAAAGGACCACGGAGAGCTACCAATGCCGTTATTGTACTTGATATGATGGACTTCTGGCGTGGCTGCTGATCAGAAGTTTTGCCGAACAGAACATAAGGAGAACGAAAACATGTTTTGTGTGGTTGAACTCCCAGTTAAACGTTGACAATCAGCGCGAAGAGTGAGCTCGAGCACATCAAGAGCACATGGTACGGTTGGCCCTCACGTAACAGTTGATCGGCTGCCCTTCGTGCCTACGCGTTGGCCATTGACCTTCAATTGGTTTCACAAAAACGATCTTTTCACCAATCTCCGCCGAATACGGGACTCACACGCGAAGGCTTTACAGTCTGCACGATTCAATCTCGCTTGGTACGATGATAAGGACGACCTTCCTGCCTACGGCTACACGACCATTGTTACATTCCCGCTTGTATCATCGCCTCGTTCTTTAAAATCGTTTGTATCCTGCCACAAGTGGTATACGTTAGAATACCTGTACCAGAAAGCGAAGGCCTACATTGATGGTCGATGTGTCGATGCGAATAGAGATTTCCTGAAGGGACCGCGTTCGGGACTGTTGGAGGCGACAAGATCAGGGACTAGTAGTGTTGAAGCAGGGAAATCAAGCTTACCAGAGCGCGACTGGCAGTGCCGTGTCCAAAAGCGACCAGGGATATGTCGTTGAACGTGGTTTCAGAGCGGCCAGCGGCCCGAATGTACTCTCTCGAGTTTAGCGTTACCAAAATTGAGTTTGTGTAGACTACATCGAAGCAGAGAGCAATGAGACAGACAATTGAAGATACGAACGGTTTTGTCTTACAACGTCCCACTGGCAAAAGCAAGAGTCAGCTTGTTATCGAAGTAATTGGGGGGAACTGACTAACTGAGCAGGTAGAAAAAGATATACACAGACGTATTTGGTAATGTCAGCTGCTAAAATAACGTCAAAAGATTGGTGGGAAGAGGTCTCAGTATTACTGACAGTGATCAATGCCGTGATTTGGCAGAGGGTTGTCGGAATACCTAGTTGTTATCAGTCGGCAGATTAAGAATAAGGCAAAAGTGTACCCGTGTTGAAGGTGAAGACAATCAAGCGATTGATCATGTCTGTACTCTGCAACAGACACGAAACAGATAATATCAGTAGAATGACGCAGGAGAATGTCGGAAGTCATCAACCTTCTGAAAACCGGTCTTTGACCTTTCGAGATAGAAGATGATGCCAACGGTAATCGCCACATCTGTGCCATATGCGTCGTTGAGATCATGGCAGAAACAAAAGAAGGAATGGCAAACCGCATGCCGCGCCACAGGCGTTGAGGGTCATAGACAACGGCTACGAAAGTGGGTGAGAAAAGCAAGCTGAGGGCAGGCATATTTCGAAACCTACAAGCTGTGAATTGATGTCGGCCATGAATTTGTATTCATGCAATCTGTTGGGAAGGTTGGAAACCCATGTGGATGTCCGGTTCAAGGACTCACATGATGATTGTATACACTACAGAATGCAAGCATAAATTTTCGAATCATGCACCGAGACAGATCACGAACCATAGAGTGCGACTAGTTGGCAGAGAAAATCAGGTCAAGGAAAGGACAACAGGAGATGCGTACCAAATGACGTCCATCCTAGCAAGGCCTGAGTCAATTGTGAGCACTGGAATTCATAGAAGGAGACGAAACGTACAACAGCGATTGTGAGAACCCAGTTACTACTCACTGCGAGAATTCAGAGCTTTTCAGATAGACCTTGTCACAGAGCGAAAGCTACCTACAGGCCAGAATGCGCCAAGCATAGAACCTACGAGTACTGTCTTAGTATGACCCAGGCGGTAGGAAACCAGTGTAGCGTATGACTGACATCTGAGTGGCAATAGCAATGCCTCCACTGAAGAATAACTCGACCATAAGGGACCTTGAAGTTGTAAACCTACGCCTGAAATCGTCTAACGATAAGCGTACCTTTCAATGACGTTGAGCGCTGCATCGTCTCCGTGATCTGGCACCATCAACGTTGAAAAGTTGATGATTGAACTATTCAGCATACTTACTGGTCACGGTGTACTTGTAAACCGATGCTGAAAAAGTGTAAGGCTCGTCGAACCATCGGCGAACTGACTGACTGGAGAGGAGACACATCTGGACTGTATCGCAAATCAGAATGAATGCAACCACACTTCTGATAGGCCAGGAATCTCGCTTGCAGTACTTTCGGAAGTAGAACCAGGCTTGAAGACAACCAGCTATCATGGTTTGTGTCAGTATTGAGAGGTGAACGGATCGATTCATAGTCAGGACCTCCATAAAGCCTGGCCGGGATTCGAGTCAGTACACGAATCAGCGAAGCGTAGCAAAATCTGACTTACGCAGACGAGATTAATGAAGCGTCGTAGAGGACTCCTAACCTACGGAAACAATTCAGTCAAATGTCTAAACTCACCAAGGATCAACAAAACATACGTGTTGTCAAGTGTGGCTGGGACGAACGGCATGATGGCTCAACGTAGCACGGTAAGGTTCTCGTACTTTATACCACGAGCGCACGGGACAGACGGTTCTCCAAACCGCTGGACTAGAAATCATGCTCATACATTCCAAAGCCCGATCAGATTACCCAAGAGACGGAGGTCCTCACTCCAAGAAACTGCAGATACTGAAGCAGGGCCCACATCTATTGGAAAGATGTTGGCTTGTTGACGTTCCCGTCACCTGATATCCGACTTTCACAAGGTAGACGCCCGAAGACCTCTGCGATAGAAAGTGAGGGAAGACGTAGCGGTGCAGGTATTGATCATGAAGCAGTGATTCATCCAGCGGTGCAGAGCCAAGTACGTTTGGAGAAATGAAGAGATATCTCTATCGAGTAGTCCTTGTGGGGCCGGCAAACTGACAATCGATAATTGTTCCTAGGTGTGGTCGAATGTCAACAACGATATACGGCTTTCCGTAATGAAGGCCATCTCGGACGATGAGGTTACTCGCTATGAAGACTCCGTATCATTTGCTGTCAGGGCGTCGGAAGGTGTGTCCACATTGACCTATGAATAGAAAACCACGCCTCTACCTGATGGCCCACATTCCTTGTCGACGACACAAAAGACATGCGAGCACCATCAACGAAGTTTACGATTTTCCGCAGAGAGACGGCGCAGTCGACACTGGCCCTTCCATGGGAACTAGCTTCATAATACATATGCAGCTAAACGGCCGGAGTTTCTGTAGGATAGGGCGATATTGCGGATGGAGGAAACTGGAAAGTAAGCACATATTTCGTCGTCCACAGTAAGCGCTGGAGCGTTTGTGTCTTCAACGAAGCGAAGCAATGAAAGAAAAAACCCTGTCACGTGGACCACCGCTGATCGCGTCGCCACGCATCAGTATCAACGGTATCGTTCTCCTTTCAACGTCTTGCTTCATCACGGAAAAACGTTCCCTGCAGTGCGGTCACTGTTGTAGATGACGGTAAAGGCATTTACACTACGTTATGTGGTTCATCATCCTGGAAAATAGGAGACGCAGCTAGAGCTGCAGCATAAGCCTCGCCGTCCATGTCTTCTTTATCCGTAGAATGAGCTACATGCGCCCACTTCTCTGCTTGCGCAATCGTCTGCTGAGCTTGTCGCTTAATCAACCAGAGGGTGTCAGATCCAAACTGGATTCGCAAGGGGAGCTTGGGCTCGCTGGATAGTTTGAAGAGGGCCTTCCATTCGTCAGCTATCCATCGTTCAAGATACGCCCGGGGACCTCACCTCTGCCACACGATTAGGACTGCCCAAATGTGCGAAGTCCGCTTTCCCGAGTTCACGAAACATAGCGGCCGGGTTGGTGGGATAATCATAAGCAGGATGGATGGGGAGGATGTCTGCAGAGTTACCGCGCCATTCGCTGTCAAACCCTCCAGGCTCTATGATGGCACCTTTGATTTTCCACGCCGGATCCATTTTCTTGAGGAACGACTGGGTAAACCCTTCCAATGCTGTCGCCAACAATCGTTTAGTGTTGATCTTCAATTTATACTAGATGTTTCGCGACTTACCGAATTTACTGGAGTTGTAATATGATATCAGAGGGTTGGCAGTCTATCCTCCTGTTGTACTCATATTGAAGAGATATCCCCCTGTCTTTTGCTCACGGAAAATCCTTGCGATCTGAGGAATCCAGTCAGCATTGCCCGGTACAAGTCATCACGCACGCACCTCCTTCATGATGAATACTGGGCCCCAGAACTGCACCTCAAACAGCTGGCGCGCATCCGAGAGGGCAGTGCCTTCGACTTCGCCGAATATGGCATAACGCGCGTTATTGACGACGACATCGATTCGGCCGAAATGTTTGACGACACGATTCAGCGTTTCTACCACGTCTTCTTGGTTAGTGAGGTCCAATGTCAGGGGAGGAGCTGATCTGGGTAACGCTCTTGGAGAGACGCTAGACCTGCAGCGTTACGCGATGTGGCGGCAACGCGCTCCCCGGCTGCGAGGACTCTTTCGAGGATGGCTTTATCGAGCCCGGTGGAAGTTCCAGTAACGAACCAGACCCGAAACATTGTTTACATGTCGAGTATATCTTCCTGGGCCCTTTATAGCTGTCTGTTTCTTAATAATATCGCAACCGTCAGCATCTATCACGACACATACGTCTCGCGCCGGGCAGCCAGGTCCTCACTTTGCCTTCGAGCATACACCGCGGCCGTTGGGAATGCAGTCCCTTAGCAGTTGCCTTACATTCACGTTCTGAGCGCGCAACTATTCCCGGCCAAAGGTTTCAGCACTGACTTTGGGCGCTGGGGCCTTTGGTATCCTAAAGTACTAGGTCAGGCTTCTTCTCAGTCCTTGATGACTTTACGAGATACTCAGATACTTCAGGACCAATCCTTATTCTTCTGGAAACACGCGTTTGGTGTTAACTTGAACGGCGCCTAGACAATATCGATCAGCCTGCGCGTGAAGCTGGTCTTGCCCCTGCATGTGGGTTCTGAAATCCAGTATGTACCTACATTATTCCTCTGTTGTCCATTGGTGAGAGCCTGCTGACGTCCGTATCCTGAAGCCAGCTAGATTTACTCCTAAATTTCAAAACCGATATTCAGTTTCCGACCACGCATAGCGATAGGTTATTGGGATCGGTGGCGCGAGCACCTTTGTTCTTGGGTGTGGGTGCGAGTCTTCGATCTCAAGACTGCATTTGAATACTGGAGATACGTCTTGGTCGGATCTTGAATATAACGACGATTCAATCGATTCGAGGCTCGCCACGTACTGAGTGGCCTCCATGTAGTCCGGCAACGAAGACGCAAATGTCAGGCGAGAGGAGCTGCCTAGACCAAGCCTAACGACATCTGCTCACTTTTTGATTTGTTGCTATCATTTAGAAGGCGCCTTCATTTCGAGAGAGAGACGAAATGTTTGCTTCGTCGCACATAATAGATATGTCGTGCGTGCCGCCAGCGCGCAGAATGACGAGACTGTATAGGGAGACCTCAAGACAGACTTTCCGATACCGAGTCAGTCAGCGAGTCAAGTTTACGAGGTAGAACAGTCCTTCGATTGAGCTCGCTATAATGAATAGGACGACGACAAGCGGCGATTTGCTCCTTCCAGATTCATAATGATAAACGCCTTCTGGCTACTTACTGTCATACACTGCCATCCTTCCAAGGACGGTGCTTGTAATGCGATGGCCAAGCAATCGATTTCGTTATTGCGAGACGGCGTACTCCGGGATACATCGAGAGAGCAGCAAGTGCACTACTGTAGAGTGAACACGTTTAGCATTGACGACGAAACTAGATGATAGACCCCAAGCCAGACGTACAACGAGCAGAAAATGATATCATGTACAATCAATTGCCGCCAGCATAAGCCTGCGCGTACCGAATCCATGGAGGCCGAGAGCCGCCCGGCGAGTTGACGCACCAAAGTGTTGGGGGACCTCAGGGCCTCGACTCCATATCTGAAGGGACAAAACAGTTAATGCATGTCTTGAGTGAGACAAGCAGACATACCTCGACAAAGAGCGGATACTCGCAGCAGGGCGATAGCCATAAACGACTTGAGAGCACATTCATTGGCGCCTTGTCCATTATGCGATGAGCAAATCTAATTTCGGTTTATACCTACGGAAGAAGAAGGCTTTAGAACAAAACTGGCATACTTATAGCAGAGGACTGGTACGTCCGCCCGAAGAAGTCATCTCAAGCGGGGAGTACAGATACAGGTAAGCTATATGTATAGCTGGTCTGATTTGTGCCACGAGTTTTGCAATTGTGGACTAGATTCACTGGAAGCAAAGTGGTAAGGTGCGGATATCCGGACCGAACCCTGCTCTTCAACTTGCGTTCCTTCCATACATCCCAATGATTCCATCCACTTGCGCCATCCGTTTAATGTTCCATGGTGTTCAAATGAGTTTACCACCGACGCGATGCGCTCCGGAGGAAGGAAATATACATTGACGGGTAAGTAGTCCCACAACGCGTCTTTCAGGTAGGCAACTTGCTGGTTCACTTTTTTGACCATTTCGAGAAGGGCGCCGTCAGCATGGGCCTTGACAGTAGGAAGCTTTTGATCTATCGTGCCTTGTACATATAACTGAAAGGGAGCGCTAGCATCACCGACGACATTCCCGGCGCTGCGGCCCTCTCCCCGAAGAAGCTCTGCTGCCGTCCGTTGGGGCTGCAGAGAACATCGCGTTTTGCCTGGATATGAATCTAACCGTATGTCTAATGCTTGAGCCTCGATGTTGACTGTACTGCCAGATGTACGCTTTAACGCGCAGGATTGTACGTTGGCAGCGCGCAGCGGATGGCAGGTCGAAGGGCTTCAATCGCATTCGGGGTTCCATGTTTGGGTAGTACGAGGCGGTTCCCATTTGATGATGGAGACTATGCACAAGCCCATCATGTACTCAAGGTTGCCTTCATAGCTTCCTTGGCCCAGAGCAACCTGTCCGTTCGGCCTCATTTATTGCTATTCAATGTCCTCTACCATCTACAACAACCAGAGACTCCGCTGCTCTCCGTATACTCGGATCTCGCTATTCAGTCGCGTTGTCCGCCACTGCAGAGCCATTCACATCCGAAATCCATCTGTGCGTTTCGATTACTTCTGCATTTCATCTCAAGTTTGATTAGATTTGGTTTTTTTTCGCTTCCGAAGCGGGTTCAAGGCGTACTAGACATAGAGTATGAGTTGTCCAACCGTCTACCTGTTGACATATTCAATTTAAATTGACCTTGAGCGAGCAGCGGCGATGAAGGTACTGTATTGTATATATGTCGCTTCGCTCTGAATTGTCTCATTCAATAACAGCGACAATGCCAGGATCTGAACTTCCCCAGGAGCTTGTCGACATCGTCATCAACGAGCTACAGAATGACGCTGCAGCACTACGGGCGTGCTCGCTCGTATGCCGCTCTTGGGTGCCCACTTCACAGCGACATCTGTTCCGCTACATATCTCTCGCGCCCTCGTATCACAAAAGAGGTACACATTCAGCATTCCTATCCAAATTCCACGCTTTGCTGGCCACATCCCCTCATCTCTCGCACAACGTCCGCACGCTCGAGCTCGACCCTTCCCGCACCGCGGAGATAGATATTGAGCCCTTCTTCACACATCTTCGGCGCTTAGAGGAAATCCGCATCGTGGACTTTGAGGAAGCGCCAATGTTCCCATTCGAACGGCGTCTGCCTTTTCACTCCCTCTTAACCCTCCCGAACGTCACGCGACTGAAAATCGGTCCCGGCGGGTGGTACCTCGGAGACGTGCTCCCTTGCTTGCGAAACGGCGGCAGGCTTAAAGACATCGCGTTCCAGGACGTGATATTCGAGGGATACGAAGCCTGCGCGACGCTACTGCGTCTGCCGGAGATACACCTGGAGAGTCTGAGGATAGACAGGGGATTCGTAGGGCTCTTGGGTGATCTGAATGAGATTCCTGGGATGGATTTGAGGAAGCTGAAGAGACTTGAAGTACTGATGGGCGTGAGGAATGCACAGACGTCTGTAAGGTGGAGGAACCGGTTCCCCATTGGGACGATACAGGATGTGTTGAAGGGAATAGAGGGGACGTTGGAGCATTTGTCGCTAGATGTGTTTTTGAATGGTAGGTTCGAGTTTACTATGCGGTCTGCTGTGAGTTTTGATACCTCTGAATCAGAACCGCTGCATAACGTTGTGGACATCGCACGTCTTCGGTCTCTCAGCATCCACATACGGTGGTATGTGTCTGAATTGAGTCCCCGAATTTGGCTAGATTGGATTATCGCCTCGCTGAGAGGAATCAAGAAGCCATCCATGATGGAGGTGGTCAACTTGAGAATCACGACGTATGCTGATGATGCGGTGCCGGATTTTGCATCTGAGTGGGCATGTTTAGACGAGTTGCTGGCGAGGCCTGTGATGGCGCAGTTGCGAAGGGTGAATATCGTGCATGATTCAGAGGTTGCTGTGCCGGATATACCGACATGGCTATGCCTCAAGAAGAAAGGTGTGCTTGTTAATTCGTGGTGAGAGTAATAGATGTGTCGTCTATACTTGTGTTTACAATGCCATTTTATTCTAGATATTTTACTTCTGTGTCAAAAGGACAAATGTAGATCGAGAATCTTCCGGAGGCGCGGTAGCGGATCAATTGATGATCGAGTCAACTTGCTTTCCGCCACCAGCCTCGAAGCTTTCAGACCGCGTACTGCATCCCAATGCCACCAAAAAAGACAAAGAAAAACGAGTCCAACAGCGGCGATGCAGCTATAATAGTTGAATCGCCATACCTCTACCTCGGACCGAAATCGTCGGCCTCTGCAGCGTTCCTTTCATCCCACAACATCACCGACGTTCTCAGCATTGGCGCCACACCTCCAGTCGTCATGCCAGACATCAACTATCATCGACTTTCCCTATCAGATAATACAGAAGTGCTCATAGAAAAGGTCATCATGGATGCAAGCGACATAATCGCTGCTGTAGCCTCCCGCCCAGCCGGGCGCGTATTCGTGCATTGCTCTGCAGCAGTCTCACGCTCTCCCACTGTTGTTGTAGGTTATCTCATGGCGAAGCGGGATATGACATTAAAGGAAGCTTTGGGAAAGTTGATCAGAGCGAGACCTGCGATATGTCCCAATCCCGGTTTCTTAGCACAGCTTGAAGCGCTGGAGAAGACTATACGCGGCGATAATTCGCTCAATATCCATGTTTTACCTTCCAGGAAGACCGAGAGAGTTGCTCTATTTTCGGACGATAACTGATGGCGCGTTCCGAACGTCCGTTTCAGAGTGTGAACATTGCATCATCCCCCGCTTTGTATCCTCAAATCTCGTAATTGGTTTTCTCCTCTGATATCATCTCTGAGCTGATATGTGTCGTAGACACTCCATATTCATGCTTTCCATCTTGACAGAACGCTTGACGCCTGACAGCAATTCCCAATGATGCTCCGCCAGACTCCCCCTTTGATTCACATCGAAGTCCTGTGAGCACAGCTCTGTCTCCGAAGTAGACATGTCTGTTGGATCAGAATGAACTTTTCTCGATCGCAAAGGGGCAGGAGGACGAGAAGTGGGAATCATGCCCCTATAATAATCCGATCGTATAAATTTACTGTCAATTGGCGAAGTTCCTCCCCCTCCTCGCTTGAAACCATGCCTGGCCACAAGATAAGGCTCTCGCTGTCCTCTAGAATATTTTCGTCGTCGGGATCGACGCCGACAACTCCCTCGAGCGAGGATTTCCCGCCCACACCCCGCTCAAACTCTTTCAGGCATAAGAGCCGGTCATCCCTGTCTAAATTTTTTGGTCTATCGTCTGCACCATCGACTCCCACTCTTGATTTTTCAAAGTCACATCTCGACAAGCTTGCCAAAGTGCAGCAATGCGACCCGGTTCCAGCATGTCCTGTCCGACGCCATACGGAGCCTCTTCAGCTTGTGCACGATACAGAAAAGGCGCGGCCCTTGAATTACCCCTCCGCCGCTGCCATTCCATGCCACACCCCACCGCGCCCGAGCCATCGTCGCGCGGGCACCGCTCGCCATCATAAACACGAAAGCCGATGTCTCCAGGCCTTATCCCCGCGCCTGTTCGTCGCCTTCGAAGACGACACAATCCCTTTCAACCGCTCATACTCTGACGACATATGCGCGCCTTCCGGGTCGTCATTCGACCACATCGTGCGGATCACATCTCACCCCCGACACGTCCCCGGCGCGGAGCTGGAGGTCTATCTCGCGCCGCGCGAGCACTGTCATTATTTGCGGGACATGGACAAGCTCTGTCGAGATCCGGAGGCGATCATACGATCAAAGGAGGATCGCGTTTCGTCGTTGGACATTGATCAGCTGGTCTTGGCGCGGGACTTTATATTCAGGTCGCAGGGGACGGTGTTGATCACCACGCCACGGGACGCGAGGATGGAGGCGATGACGCTGGCGTTGGCGTATTTGGCGTTCTCGACGGGGTATGGGGCGAAGGAGATTATGCGAAGTCAGAATGATAGGACGGTGGGGTTTAAGAGTGTTTGGCAGCATACGCTTAGTGACCAGGGTTTGGAGGTTGTTAAACAGGTTGCGGCGAAGAGACCGATTTATTGCGAGGACTCTGAGGCTTTGGATACATTACATTTCTAATTATTAGGACAGTATCTGTATTTATAGCATATTATTTAGAAGTTTAGGATACTAGCTCGGCATCCATGGACCAGCGTCTGTGATTTCCAGTTGCTCGAAAGTCTCTTGAGTGAGCGTTATTTGGATTGCGTCTTCATTATTTCGAGGGACACTCACCAATGAGAGAATCGTCTTCATGCTTGAATGCGTTGGTGACAATATCTAATCGATGTTTTGCGATCGTGCCAGGGAGCCAAACGTTGCTAATCGTATGGTACAGTGCACCATCGTTCTTAGATTTCGGACAGAACTGCAAGTGGATCTTGAGACACCGTAAGACAAGCTCTTTGCGACAAAGAGCCTCGTCCAGTGCACGCCACGAGTCTAGTAAGTCCGTCGTCGAAAGGCGCTCCGTTCTGTCGTCGTCGTATTTCACGTCAAGCAGTATCTCTAGATGTCGGAGCGCGTTGTTGTTATCAAGGACCTGAAATGTCCGCGCCCACCAACCCAGACAGTGAGCGAT
The DNA here is from genome assembly GCA_015501055.1 of Mucidula mucida. Lineage (NCBI taxonomy): Eukaryota > Fungi > Basidiomycota > Agaricomycetes > Agaricales > Physalacriaceae > Mucidula > Mucidula mucida. Next base: position 38,989 of record JADNYV010000234.1, read on the forward strand.
CCCCGAGGGTAAAAACAGGCCAATCGTAATTCTGAGAACTGGCACAGAATATATCTGTAAGGGATTCAGACGTAGCTCTGTAAATATGAGAGTTACTTATAATGCACGTCGAGATAAAGTCTCTTACCAGTGAAAAGATTTCCAATGGTAAGAAGTCGCAGGTTTCGTCCAGCGAGTTCGAGAAGCAAAGAGAGATAATCCAGTATTGAGTTGTCAATGGAGTCTCCTTCAATAATAATATCTTGCAGAGTGCTCGAGATTACTGGAGAGTCCCTGCTAGTGAAGAGCTGGAGAAGCTTCTGTTTCTTGTTTGCATGGTCGAAGGTCATAGATAGTTTACGCAAGACAGGTCCACGTTGCCCCGCCTTTATGGCGGCCACGTTGGGATGGCCAACGTTCTCGAAGGCGTGAGTGGTCCAAGAGTTACGACGACCATCTGTGTAAATCGGCGGACGAATGTCGATCGCCATGTTCCCTCCAATCTCGAGCTCGGATAAGTAGGGAAGCGACGAAAGGAGGTTCGCTAATTGCAGCTGTGTGCAATGGAAATCCGCGAGGTGGAGTCGGCGTAATCCAGGAAAGGCGATATTCGCACAAAGTGCTTGTGGGCTGAGACTCCGACGCCAACTCAATCCGATGAGATCCATGTGTTCGACCCTGTAGCCGAGCTGGAGCTGCTGTAACAGCTCATAAAACTCGTAGCTTGACTCCAACGAAACTGTATCGTCAGATTGGATTTCAAGGTGGAGTGCGGATCGCAGGTGGGGTGCAACCTCCCTAAGGGTGAAGCATAATTGCTTGTATGTTTCTTGAATACCAGCGCCAATTCGGAGGCGTTCGATGGATGACTGACCGACATGCATGAGAAGGTATGTAGTCGAAAAGACGGAAAGGTAACGTACCATGGGAGCTAAAATGACCATTGTGAAGGGAATGGAGACCTCTTATTTTTGAGGCGTTCCGGTGTGGTCAAAGAGCTTCCATTTTAAGAAACAAAGACAATTACGGCTGATGGAACAAAGTCACCAGCCACAATTTCTCGGGCAAAGGGTTGTGATGGGCATGTTGATAATTGCCCTAGGGCGGCCTATGTGGTGATTATTGTGGTACTTGCGTGTAACCAATCGTGAGTAATTCCTTCTCCAGCGCCTGGTATGATACTGCGCAATAGGTCACCATAGCTCTGAATTTGGTCCTCTCCCAAGACGCATGCGGTCTTTCAGCGAGTCAATAGATTCCGTATCTCGTCCTGCATCGCGATCGAGGCAAGATCGAGAGAGGAAGGCGCGGTGACCACGTGGCAGGCAAAGCCCTTCCTTTCCACCTGCATCAGCAGGCAAGAAATTTGATCAGGCAAGCAAATTTTAGGGAATTCACCCCTCTTTTAAGCCCAATTCTTCAAAAGGATTGCTTCCCACCCGTGTAGCTTTACGCAGCTTCCACCCGAGATACTACACGACATCTTTGCAGTATTTTGCCAACAACCATGTAACAGTCTTGATTGTCAAAGAGCGCCTTGGACACTTGGACGATTCTGTTCCTTATACTGTGGTCAACTTCGACCATTGCCCCGCCTTGTTGGCCACCCCGTCCGCATCACTTGAAATATCTATGCGAACACCTACGACGCTAGCCGCTGGACATCGACATTACGATCATCCTCGTCGCAGACATGATGAAGCTCTTCACAGAGCATTGTCATCGACGACAGATCGTAGAATTCATCCTCGGCTATTAAGGATTTGCGATTCGATGATAACTATTGGTCTGAGGTAAATCCTCTTGTATATTTGCGGATAAGTTAGTCAATGTTTCCGTCCTTGTGGACACGGAAATGGGATTCAGCTTGAATCCAATCTGAGAGACACAATCTTCAGAGATGCGTGAATGAGAGAGACCTCTTTGAGATGAATAGGTTGAGTGAGGGGTGCGGATGTGCTGGTGGAAACCGCCTGTCCAGACGGGAACGGGAAAGGGGCACTGCCACCGTCAGGACGGTCACGTGACCCAAAGGAACCTTTCCCGAGACACCAAACACAGACGCAAGGCCAACCCGAGACCGTACTGAGAACCAGGGTACGAAACCGGATCAACCCCGCGTAGGCGGACAACTCATAGGGAAGTGGCGGGTGGGAATTCGAAAATTCCACTGAAAATGCGGAGGAAAACGCGTTGAGGATACGCAGATGGACGCGCAGAAGCAAAAGAGCAAAGCGCGCCCAACGCCGACAGTGCTTACATGATTCCCCAAAGTGTCGGACCGACTGTACCGGTTGGGCACTTGCCGGCTCTGCGTTCTCTCACTTGATTGACTTACTTATCTATTGCTTAGACTTGTTCGTGCCTCACGTAGTCCAAGCTAGCAATAATCTTCAGGTAGTAGTGATTCTTGACTTTGATTGATGGGCTCACAACCTTCTTGTGCGCATTCAGGTTCCGTGGAGCGCTGGCGTCTAACGTGACACCATACTCATTAGGCTGACGCGCCCAAACGCGTCGCATCTCGAGTAGCGCGATATCGTGCGCTGCATACACACCAGAGTGGTCGTGTAGCAAACGCGTCGTTTATTGTCATCAACGAATCCAAAAAGGTGTACCTGGCACCACGGAACCGTAGTTCTCGTGCTTTCAGGTTTCATATATGTGGCGCCAGTGAAACGAACTATTGCTGTAGCTTATAAGGGAACATTGCCGCCGGTGGATGAACGGATGTGGGCGGTCTAAAGCAAGTACGGATATTCCAATGTTGCAGTGTGTATCTCTTAGGGGGAAGCTGGAGAATGCGAGCAATGTTGCTCATCGAATCTGACTCTCTGCTCATAAATTCATCTAGATATACAGTTCTTCGCAAATGTGATACAGAACGTGGTTGTTCATCTATACTCATCAACTAGCGTCACACAGCGTTTGGTGATGAGCTTTTCAGTATTGATCAGGCCAGAACCCATAGTTGACCAAATGCCTATCTGTGAGGACGTCCAGCCCATCAAAACAATTGCCTGCAGCTGCAGTAACGAGATTGGAGTTCGGGTATAGCAGCATGTCGATTCTGCAGATGCATGATTCACACCGTTCCCGGCCAAGTTCAGAGCACGCCCCGCAATGCAAAGAGCAGTACACACAGTATTCTGAGCTAACCAAATGATCAATGATTCCATATGAGGCTTTGTAAGTCATAGTTATAGAGATAAAGGAAGTGAGTTCAGTACTATTACGAGTCCATTGGACACAAAATGACGGGACCACTAAGTACCTAGTATCAGTACGGAACGCGTCGGGATGGTGGGGGGCAAGCGTGGCGGGATGGCCGCACCGGCAGCTGTGCGAATTCCGATGGACTCGAGCCAGTACGTTCTCCGAATACCCGAACTCGTGTGAAGCTTTAGCGCGACTGCCAAGATGAAATCATACCCATACCGTCGCCGGATGTTACAGCCATCACGCTTACCACGGAGCACTTCGACCTCGTCCTCATAAACATCTATAATGATGGTGATCACGATAGAACGATACCTCTCGTCGACCAATACATCTCCTCTCACTTCCCCCCACAAGCTCGCCCGCGATACTTCATAATTGCGGGTGACTTCAACCGGCATCATCCACAATGGGACGAACTTCGTAATAGTCATCTCTTCACGGCGGCTAACCTAGGAAAGGCGGAAACTCTGCTTAGATTTCTTGGGAAACACGGACTCAAAATGGCCTTACCAGCAGGAATACCAACGCTTCAGTCCCTAGCCACAGGAAACCACACGCGCACGGACAACGTCTTCTGTTCAGAGCAGATAATTGAGACCTTCTCTGAGTGCGACGTGCATCACGAGGCACGACCTACACGCACCGACCACTACCCAATCTTCAGCTGTATCGATATCCAAATCGAAATGGCGCAGCCGCGAGAACGCTTAAATTTTGCAGCAACAAACTGGGACGCGTTCGCAGGTGAACTTGGACGGCAGTTGGGAGCCATGCCGCAGCCACAGCCCGTGGACGATAAGGATTCGCTATATACTACCATAGCTGAGCTGGATAAGGCAGTATGGAATGCCATCGATAAGCATGTGCCCAAGGCACGACCATCTCCACACACGAAGCGCTGGTTCACGCCAGAGATACGCCAGCTTCAGCTTGCATCTCGACGGCTACATCGAAAATCCAAAAAATACCGCAATATCACAGATCATCCAGTGCATGACGAGACGAAGCAATCCCGAACGGTGTTGGCAGATGCGATACTCCATGCGAAGAGATTGCACTGGGAAACATGGTTAGAAAACACGACAGGCGACGACATGTGGGAAAAATGTGCGTACATATCCCAGCCACCATCAGATGGTGCACGCGTTCGCATTCCCGACCTCAAGACGGGTGAGGGCTTAACAGCTCGAGTTCTTCGCACAAATGAAGACAAAGCGACTCTCTTTAAATCCCAGTTCTTCCTCCCGCGACCGTTAACCAATTTAGTGCCCCCGAATGTGCAATACCCGCCGCCAGCTTGGGAGTTCGCTCCACCAACCGATGACCAGATACTAGATGCACTGCGAGGTATGAAGAAGGGCAAAGCCACCAAACCGGGGTCAGTACCGAACGATGTGCTCAACAGGTTTGCGACACAGCTAGCACCTAGGCTGGGACCCATATTCCGAGCCATCTTCGAACTGGGAGAGCATCCGGACAGCTTCAGCTCCTCAACCACGCTGGTATTTCGAAAGCCGGGGAAAAAGAACTATTCTGACCCCGGTGCATGGAGACCGATTACACTGTCGCACGGATGGGGTCGAGCACTCAACGCGACGATGACAAGAGTAATGCTTGCAGAAGTCGAGCTCCGTGGGTTGATACCCGCACATAGTTTTGGTGGACGACCAGGACGGGCTACAACTGACTCGATCCAGCTCCTGGTCTCCTTCATAAAGGATGCATGGCGCGGAGGTGATGTAGTATCCGCACTATATCTTGACGTGAAAGGCGCGTTTCCCAGCGTCGACATACCGCGACTAGCCCACAACCTTCGCATGCGCGGAATACCGCACCAAATCACCGATTGGCTCATTTCACGGTTCGAAAAGAGGCGCACAACCATGGCATTCGACGACTTCCTCTCCGATGAGTTTCCAGTGGAAAACGGGCTGGACCAAGGCGATCCGATTTCACAGCTGATATACATCCTGTACAACGCCGGCCTTCTCGAGATAATCATAGATGAGGATGGGATCATAATGCTGATCTTCGTCGACGATGCGGTAATCCTCGCGAGGGCGAAGAACTTTGATGGACCCGGGGGCACGCACGAGATTTTGAAGAGAGTGATGGAGCAGGACGAAGGCGTCCTAAAATGGGCAAGAGACCATAACTGCACTTTTGGTATTGCTAAGTGGCAGCTAGCGGATTATACAGCGAAGACGCGCCCAGCCGGAGTCGACCCCGCGAACCCAAGGAAGAAGAAAAGGGAACCAGCAGTAGGAACCGGAATAATGATAGGAGGAAGGTTTATTGAAGTGAAAACAGTGGCGAAGTTCCTGGGGCTCTTGATTGACGCAGGATTGAGATGGAGGGAGCAGGGTGCAGAAGTGGTGAGGAAAGGGAGTGACTGGATATTGGCGTTCCGACGAGTGGCAACAGTGGCAAAAGGGATGAAGATGAAGTTTGTCCGACGCGCATACCTGGGCACGGCGATACCGCGAATGCTCTACGGGGCAGATCTCTTCCTCACGCCTAAGAGGTATACACCAAAGCTGAGGAAGGACCGCAGGAGCAGCCACCCAATCATCCGGCAACTCGAGTCGATACACCGACAAGCAGCCATTATCATCACGGGCGCTATGCGAACGACGGCCGGCGACATTTTGAACATACATGCGAATATGCTGCCCATGGACCTCATTGTCGACCAACACCTCCAACGCGCAGTTGTGCGATACGCGACACTCCCCGAAACACATCCAATGCACAAACGCATTAGACGAGCAGCGAGACACCCCGACATCAAACGACATCGATCACCGCTACACTGGCTTGTCCAGAAATACAGAATAACACCTAATAACATCGAAACGATCCAGTCAGTACGGTACAACACGACATGGAAGACCAAAACGATAAACATACCCGTGCGGGACGCAGTGGAAGGGATACAGTTGGATGAAGAGGACGAGGGGCTGAGGATCTACACCGACGGATCAGGATATGAGGGAGGAGTAGGCGCGTCGGCAGTGATGTTCGACGGGGATGAGAAGGTTGACGAGATGAGGGTTCATCTCGGGCCTGCAGAACTACACGAGGTATACGAAGGAGAAGGTGGAGGTTTGGTGTTAGCGATGGCGCTCCTAAAGAGAGTGCGACGGCGGGTAACAAGAGTGGTTATATGTGTTGACAGCACGGCGGCGCTGCGCGCCGCCGCGTCCAGAAAACCAGGACCGGCGCACTACATCTTCGACGCGTTCCACAAAGCGGTCGACGATGTCCAGAGGAAACACCCCGGAATACGCATCGAGATGCGTTGGGTACCGGCTCATCTGGATATACCAGGGAACGAGGCAGCGGACCAGGAGGCAAAAAAGGCAGCAGAGGATCCGATAGCGTCAACGGACAGAGCACAATTGCCGCGCATATTTCGCAAGCCGCTACCGGCTAGCGCGACGGCCGTCAAACGCGTCTTTCAGCAAAAGTTGCAGACAGTAGCGAAAAAGAGATGGCGAACATCAGAGAGGCGAACAAAGTTCAAACACATCCACGCGGCAGATGCCATCACGCTCGGCAAGAGGTACACAAACCTTATCGAGCCCCTCTCACGCCGAGTCGCTTCCCTCATCACCCAGCTTCGAACGGGACACGCCCCTCTTAACGCACATCTCCACAGAATCCGCAAAGTCGATTCCGCAGAATGCCCCTCCTGCCGTTACCACAAAGAAGACGTCTTTCACTACCTCTTACGCTGCCCGGCTCATCGTGAGCATCGCGAGCGCCTTATACGACGCGTTAAACCCAAAGCCAACGAGCTCAAGCTGTCACATCTCCTTGCCGAACCAAAGAACATCCCACATCTGATACAATTTGTCTCCGACACAGCACGCTTCACCACAGACTTCACACCCGTACAACAGCCGCGATTACCTCCCCGTCCACATGCTGCCACACGAGACCCATTCCAGAACGCCATGTTCTGATTTCACGCATCAGCCGAAACGCACTCGAGATAACCCGCGACACATCTACACGGGAATAGGATTGTCGTAACCCGGCCATCCTGAGCACCCTTCGGGTGCTCGAGCAGAATAGAGGAAGAAGCAGGAGCCACAAACATGCCATTGATATATATAGCTACGTAGAAAGACTCGAACATGTACTGCTGTACGCAAGAGTATAAAATTGGAAAAAAAAAAAAAAAAAAAAAAAAAAAAAAAAGATGAAATCCAAATGAAATCTGCATCCTTATCAGGAAAATGTGTTTAGGTACGGACTTCAGGGCCAATGCTACTATTGCTACTTATTGCTACCTCTAGTAACTGTCCGTGCCTGCACGTGCAGGGTTCAACTTGGCAGGCGCGCTCTGTCGCGCTAAAGCTTCACGCGAGTTCGGGTATTCGGCTGGCCCGAGTCCGTTGGAATTCGCACAGCCGCCGGTGCGCCATCCCGCCACACTTGCCCCCACCATCCCCAGAGTATGTCTGACAGAAAATGGTGTAATATGACATTTCCCGACGAAATCCTGGCAGCGAAATGCCCAAATATTTCTCATGAAAAGATGCAAACAGACAGAAGACAGTGAATGAATCATATTGCGTGGCGCTACACAAATACATGGACATGGAATATCATGTTGCATCTACTCGAAACAGCAAATAGCACAATTCGTCGTCATGCAGTATGGCCAAAACTGGATAGACATATTGTCCGATAGATTAGAGATTCATCACTCACTAGGCAGCTGCGGTTTGAGCAGGTTTCCTAGCGAACGACGTCGTACAGGTAACTCACCGGTCCCATAACGGGTACACTTTCGACCGATACTGCACCTAATGGTAAATAAAGAAGCGTACGTCGACATGAAGGCGTTCAGGGCCTCCCGAAAACGGCGTTCTTGTCGGACGAACATGTGACATTACGCGCCGTGCATCTTGACGTCCGGTGAGGTTCTTCGGAAAAATGTCGACGGCGGGGAGTGCTCGCTGAGGTATCGACCGTCGTAGATGGCGTGTGCGCGGTCGACCTCACCCGGTCGCAAAAAGGGATGACAGGCCTGTGCCATTGTGCGCACTTGAGTAAAGGATGTTCAACGCGAATCAGACGAAAGGCAATAATAAGCTGACTGGTCTGCGTTCCAACGCACGAGTTTTTGAGCCTTAGCGAAAGCTAGCTGACATGCTAGAGAGCGAAGTGAGCGCTGGCATGTCGGAGGTAAAAGCGGATGCGGACAACGCACTAGAACGATGTTAAATATTCAGGAGGTCGTGGAGGGAAAGATGAACCGTATTTGGCCATGGTTCGAGGACCCCCAATAGTACTAGGAGAGGTCGTTCTGCGGTTCGGACAAAAACTAGCCCAAAATTGGGTCAATGCCGTTCCGAGTTCGGACAGAAACAGCCCCGCCGTCAGGCGGGGCCGGAAAAAAATTCGGACAAAAGGTCGTCTACTGGAGCCAAAATTTCAGTCCCTCTGACGCTTGCGCCCGCAGGGCAGAAAATTTGGAGCGATTTTCACCAGGCCGTTCCAAAATTCGGACAAAAATCAGACCTCTCATGGAGGCCGTTCCAAAAATTCGGACAAAACCAGGCCAAAGAGGTCAAAAAGCGGTTCGGACAGAAACCTGGCAAAACAGGTCAATTTCGGAACGACATTTGGGGGTACTATTGGGGGTCCTTATGGGACCGGTGAGTTACCTGTACGACGTCGTTCGCTAGGAAACCTGCTCAAACCGCAGCTGCCTAGTGAGTGATGAATCTCTAATCTATCGGACAATATGTCTATCCAGTTTTGGCCATACTGCATGACGACGAATTGTGCTATTTGCTGTTTCGAGTAGATGCAACATGATATTCCATGTCCATGTATTTGTGTAGCGCCACGCAATATGATTCATTCACTGTCTTCTGTCTGTTTGCATCTTTTCATGAGAAATATTTGGGCATTTCGCTGCCAGGATTTCGTCGGGAAATGTCATATTACACCATTTTCTGTCAGACATACTCTGGGGATGGTGGGGGAAAGTGTGGCGGGATGGCGCACCGGCAGCTGTGCGAATTCCAACGGACTCGGGCCAGCCGAATACCCGAACTCGCGTGAAGCTTTAGCGCGACAGAGCGCGCCTGCCATGGTTCGTATTGATCAAGCGGCCCCGCCGCTCCGTGACGGAGTTCTAAATGGACTGTTTCATTCAACTTTCATTTGTCTCGCTCCATCGACGACAGTGTACCTTTCATGCGACTCACAGACACAGATGCAATTGAGCTGATCTCAAGATGTGTTGGAAGTAACAGGGCACTCTAAGAACACCTCGCATGATAGACAAATCACCGTCAATTCACGTCGAGGTGTACATCGCTATCGCATTTCACGACGGCTTCCGACTTTTTCAACTACCTTCTGTCGTAGCCGACGGAGCTGTCACCCTCCACGACTTTTCCGTCAGGAGACAGCCGATCGATGTCGGATTCGGGAACCTTAGGTTTTTCCTGATGTTGTCGGTTGTTGGGCGCGACTACGATACTATAAAGGCCAATAATACACAATCTCAAGCAGTCCTATGCCCTCTCGATAACATTCTGAACATGTATGACTTCATGCAATCGACGTACTTCCATCTGCTGTGTTCCTTCTTTCTCCTTAGGCTCTTTTACCTCGTATTGTTCAGGCTGTACTTGCATCCACTGAGGTCGTTTCCTGGACCTCGCCTTGCAGCGATTACCGACTACTATCAAGCCTACTACGCGATTTGGCAGAATGGCATGTTTGCAAAGCACACCGAGGAATTACACCGCATTTATGGTACCGTGATATTTCTATCTTCTATCTCACGCAAACTGATCGGCTGCGCACTTATTAAAGGACCGGTTGTTAGAGTGCGACCCAATGAAGTATGTTTGCCCATCTTCGGAAGAACGTTATCGCTGAAAAAAGCGCCACAGTTACATTTCCAGAGCCCAGAGGCCTACTTTGCTATCTACAGCCCCCACTCCGGATTTACCAAGGATCCATTCTTTTATACCGGGGCTGTCGACGATTCCATCATTGGCGCCATCGACGTTCAGAAGCACAAGGTCCGACGAGACACTATCAGTCCGCTCTTCTCGCGACGTGCAATATTGAAGCTGGAGGATGTGGTCCAAGAAAAGGTCTGTATACTCAGTCGCTTATCAGCCTATACCCGTCCTGAAATAATGTCTAGGTCGACTTGCTGATGCAACAAATTCGAGCTTATCGCGGCGCGCCTGTGAACCTCTTCCGTGGCTTCCACTCCCTCGCCATGGATGTCGTTACTACTTATAGCTACGCGTACTCTTTCGGGGGGCTCACCACACCTGGTTTTAATCACCCTGTCCTGCACTCCATCCAGGCCATCACACCCGTTATAGCCGCGAGCAGATACTTCCCCTTCTTGCTTCTCATGAATCACCTTCCTCAGTGGCTCACTACCATGATGAACCCCACCATGAGAAGTCTGGTCGACTTGAGAAGCTTTCTTGGGGGGCAAATCGACACGATATTGGCGAATCCAGACAGTCTGACCGGTGCTGAGCACGAAACTATCTATCATCGTTTGATCACGCCGGAGTTGGTCAAGAGTGGGAAGGTGCCATCTAAGGAGGGACTCATTGATGAGGTGATTGGCTTTTACTCTCTATCGGCGCGTCCTAATTGGCTACTTACAGGCAGTGGTCTTGCTCGTCGCAGGAACGGATACTTCTAGTAACGCTATGACGATCGGTTTCTTTCATCTCTTGTCCAACCCAGCGATTATGAAGACTCTTCAATCCGAGTTACAAGCTGCCTGGCCAGAGAAGGATATGCCATTCTCGTACGAAATGGCGGAGAAACTGCCTTATCTAGTGAGAGTGTCTATTCCAAGTTGTAGGGCACATAGCGGCTGATTCATTCTCAAAAAAAGACTGGCGCCATTAAAGAGGCTCTTCGACTGAGCACAGGTGTACCAGTTGCTCTTCCGCGTGTTGTTCCTACCGCAACAATCATCGACGGAAGCCCGATTCCTGCCGGAGTACGTGAATTCTTTCAATGTCAAGCCTAAAGTCGATAGTGACGGTGTTGTAGACTGTCGTCGGCGTTGGTCAACCATTCGTACTGAAGAACCCCGACATATTTCCCGACCCCGATAACTTCAAACCGGAGAGGTGGATCGGTCCCGACGCTCAGAAGCTGGACAAGTACCTCGTCGCGTTTTCCAGAGGCCCCAGGATTTGTTTGGGCATAAAGTAAGTCACGGTGCACACCTAATTCCTCCAGAGGCTTGACTTGATTGGATCCATTCTCGCAGTTTGGCATGGTGCGAACTCTATCTGACCTTTGCGAACTTGATGCGCAAGTTCGATATGCAACTATTCGAAACTAGGTGCCTCAGTTGTTTCATGTCGAAGCGCGCCCTTATTCACTGCGTTATAGTAAGGAAGATATGGCCTTCCGTGATTATATGATCCCAGTATGGACGGACCTGCGGCCATTGCAGGCTGTCGTTACGGATCGCGAGACCTAAATCGACACGACGTCCTGGTGCGCAGTAAGGCGGGACAGAGCATTCGTCACGCTGGCTAGTGATTATTTTCGTATTTCGTAGTTCACATGGCTGTACTCCGACTTCTCGTGCGATAAACTCTCAATACACTTCGTTCGTTCTTATCATCACATTGTTGGACAATCGCTTCTGGTAAAATGCTTGTAGCCACTATTAGTATTACGGAAATCGATGAGAAGGACGCCTCGGGAGTCTAGGCAAAGTCGTCTTCGACAAAGGTGACCGCCGATAGGCAATATGATCAGGAGCATAGATGGCCCAAGGGAATTCGTAAAGAACGTCGTCGTACGGTAGCTGCCATAATGCAGAGGACTATAAGGTTCTCACCCAGAATCACGATGTCGTCAATGAAACTTTACTACATATGTGCACCAGTCTCCTCCAAATTTATATACCGCCACTACTTAGATGATGGTGGCAAGTGCCGTATTCGAACCGAGCCGATCGCGCTTTCAGACAAAAACTTCAGTGTCATTCACACCACCAGCGGAACAGCGCGCGGGTCATAAAATTACAGATACATGCATTTGATGCTACAACGCCGTCCTCTCAATAGACGTAGACGAACTGTAAAGCACGGTATCAGAATCCAGAAGATATCGATCGGTGAAATCAGTGGACGCACCTCATCGTTTTCACGATCCGTCAAGTCAAGGAAAGCGTTGCCACCAAGATGAGCGCCAGTCGTGCTTGACTCTAGCTTGCTGTCATCCATCTTTTCTTCCGCCTGCTGCGTGTACTTCTTGTCCATAGAGGCGTCGTGGATCTTCGCCGGTTTGCCGTTCTTGACACGTTCGCGCTCCTTGAGGCGGTTGAGAATAACGAAGTTGACGGTTTGAAGGCTGTTGTGGGACGAGATGAGAACAGCTGCATTCAAGCGTTCAGGGGAGCCTTACATCACGCAGACAAACAAAGCAATGAAAATGATCAACGTTGCTTTGAGACCCTTGTGGTAGAGCGGAGCATCGTCGTCGGTGTACAGGAGGGGCCCAATGATGTTACCAGCTGCAGCGGCACCGTTGAATCTGTGTAACGTCAAATTAGACGCTTTTCTTGAATTCTGTCACAAAATACTAACCCAGAGATTGAGATACTCCTCTTCGTCGATCCGGCGGTGTTCGCGGATAGCCACGATATGATCAAAGGGTTGGCGCCGAAGAGAAAAGCAAGCAGGTAGTAAGCGAAGAGGAGTAGACCCTGATTGTCGCGAGGAAGTGCTGCATGCAATCAGTAGCTGTTACGGACAAGCTAATCCCGATGTACTCACCCCATAGCATTGCAAGTCCGGCGATAACAGGGACAATGAACACGCAAATCGTGATGGACTTGTTCCGGAAGTGGTAAGTGCAGTACGAAGCCGCCCAAACGATGAGAATTTGGAGCGCTCCAAATGGCATGTTGAGGAGAGATGTCCGATATCTATCGTAGCCAAGGCCCTGCAGGACAAGAGGTCCGAAGACGGTGGTAACGGATGCCCCAACGCTGAAGACAAAATCAAGGTCAACAAGTGGTGACAAGTAGATCGCAGAACTAACTTCAATAACAAGGTCATTCCGAAGAATACGTAGGTCTGAATCTCAAGTAACGCCTCCTTGACCTGGTACCATTTGTACGTGTTCGTGGCTGCAGTGCCGGTGTTGTTTGCACGAAGACGTTCTACACCCTTGTGTCGGTCTTCGGGTGTCAAGAAGCGAGCTTCACTGACAGAGTTGTCCAACCGCCAGTAGATGAAAGGACCCGTGAGGACGGTGAGCTGAAATGGCATCAGTGGTGAAACAAGGATTGATCATAGAGCCTGCCTCACCAGACCGCAGAACAAAAACAAAATTTGGTAGTGATGAATGGCGGGGTTCGTGATAGAACCGAACCCATACGCGAATACAGACGCCATGATCGTACCCAGGCCGTTTGTACCATACCAAATAGCCACGCGAAGAGGTTGCTCAGCACGGCGATACCTGAAGCAAAAGTTAGGATGAGCTTAGGCTAATGATCAGCAACTTAACGAACCAGACAGCAGTCAAGATTGAGAACAAAGGCAGACACGCCGCTTCAAAGAGCCCAAGAAGGAAACGGCTTGCAGCAAGACCGCCGAAGCTTAGCGACCGGGATCAGTTTGTGTGCTCGAGAAAATACGGTAAAATGTGCTCACTTTGTGCTAGCCGCAATACCACAGCAAGCACTGCAGTAAAAGTCAGTAAATGGCAATCAAACCCACCCCCGTCTACGTACATTCCCCAGCATGATACGATGACAGGCATCAAGTGGCGAGGCTTCACGCGGACCAGTAAGTAGCTGGAGAAAGGTTGCCATGCGAGCTGTGCGATAGCGTTGAGAGAACCTAGCGACAACAATATAGGGAGAACGCGATAACTAGAGGACGGTCACATACCAATGGTGGAGTACTGGATCTATTCATGTGTCAGTACAATGAAATCAAAGGAGACCATAGAGACTCACTGCCAACAAGATGCGCATCGGCTTTCAGTCCAAATGTTGCCGCGTAACCCAGAATGGTCTTGTCGAGACTGGTTGTGTGTTGAATTAAAGACCGAAAGCGTGTAAACGTGAAGATTTACATTTGTAACCAGTATACCTGAGGAACTGATTAGTGGAAGCGAACGAGGCGAATAGACGGACATACCCAAGCTAACAGCTAGAAAAAGACGCCGGAAGAATTTTTAGTTCCGGCGGGGAAATACACGCAAGACACGCACAGGAAGGATGAACAGGTCAGTGCGCCTCAGGATTCTTTTGTTGTCTTCTTCAGTGACTTCGATACGCTCATCGCCGAACTGCCGGAAGGCTGGATCCGCCTTCTCGCTATGGAACGCGTCAGTTTGCTTGAGAAGGACGATAAAGGGAACATACGGAGAGACCTCCGCAACTAGTCCGTGTGTCGTATGCTCCACATGATGACTCTCCGACTTCTGAACGTCTTCTTGTTGTATGGCGTCGTGCTTGTCTGTCATCATGAACTCGGAAAGAGCACGAAGAATTCATCCGAATAGCGGTGTGAATTTATAAGAAAACACGTCCAGGGTCCGCTTGAAAGAAAGGGCTAGACATGATCCACACTCAATCTCTCAAGATGGAAATTGGATCAAGTTCTAACCCATTCTGGTAAGTTAGGGTCACCCCGTGGGGTGCCTTCTGCAGAGCTCTGGTCAGATGTGGGGGCGCGTGGGGTACAGGGGCAAATACCAGCGATAACCGTCCATTACCACTCATTACCGTTCACAACTGGAGATGCACCAGCCGAGCGCTGTCTTGCGCTCCATAATCATTCCACCGCGTCATCTCGGAAATGGAGAATGGACCGTAATTTTACAAGTATACTCGGAGCTTGTAGGCGAACTACGAGTCTGGTCGGTGGTCTTGCGCGTTAAATGATGGTCGGTCCTGAGGCATCTTCAAAATCTTAGCTTAGCCAAGTCAATGAAGGACAACGAGGCCGACGACGTACCTCACCACTTCGACCGTTTCCAACCGATGTGAGCATGGACGTCCCGGTGGTTAGCAATGTCTCTTGGCACCGGGTTGGGGATATTAATCAGCTTCTAGACGCGTCGCAGATGTACAATCAATAAAATTTCATGAACTGCTAACAACACGTTATTACACGAGTTGTTTGCATATTATCGAGGCGTCCCGGACTGGCCCTACCGTAGAGTCCTAAAATACGGCTTGAGCTTGTCAGCTGCTATGTTGCATGACCGATTTTCGGACGGTTGTCCATGCTTTTTGCCCAACGACCCGGCCCTGGCGGTCACCAGATATTGTACAGAGAGGATTTTGAGCGAACGTTGTGGCAAAACATAAGTTCGGATTCAGGATACTCATTGAAGAGCTGAGTGGATAGTGGACGGAGCTTTGGCATTGTGGTGAGGAAGGAAAATACGATCGAAGCACGTGCTGTGCCGCCTTCGGTTATAACCTAATTGGGCCAGCACCGATTTTGATGTCAACACTGGCAGACGACTTAAAGTCGTGTTACAGTAGGAAGGACTCTCTTCATAGACCTCACTCAATCTCAATCGGGTTACGACGCTAGTAAATGACAACTCATACGACGATGTCGATGGGAAGGAAACTGGATTGTGTCACTGATAAATGCTCTATCGTCTATAGACATTGATGGTTGAGGTACATTGGACAGCGTAAAGACTGTATTGTGAATAAATACATAATGCAATGCGTAACCGCCCTCAGTCCTCAGCGGTGGGAATGGGAGGAAGCGGTTTCGTGAAACGTGAACACTGCCGCTGTGTCTTGGTCACCTTGGGCGCTCGCATCTCTTTTGCGATTGAACACTTGCTCGCGGAGCGCTTCAAGTATTGAAAAGACGCCTTGAGTGTGACGGTCCGGCGCGGACGATCTTCCACGTCGCGAGGCGCGTCTTTGCGCGTGACTTGATGCTGAATTGGATGCACGAACACGAAGGCTCTCGGTTCCGGAGCCACGATAGTGCTGTTGGAGCCGGACGTAGAGCGCGGACGAGGTGGAGTCTGAGGGGGTGGAGGGAATATGAACGTGAGGTCCTCAATTGAGCGTGCCTCTGCGCCTGCGCGAATGTCGATGATTCCAGATGAGCAGGCCACTCAGTCATAGAGACGGATCGACGGACAGTCTTAATATTCCTGGGTGAGCTACAGAAGTCAGTGCATGCATTTCTTTGTTGGAGGAAGGGAACGTAGCATACCGTTTGAATACACTGCGAAGACGATCCATGGCCACGCAGAAAAAGATCGTGTTATCAAGGCG